>RJWT010030950.1:0-14510 GCA_004365215.1 Cuniculus paca | reverse complement strand
AAATTCCCCCGAGGGGGCGCGCGGACGCCTCCTGGGGTCAGGAGCCGGTGTCCTCTCTGCAGGAGGGCAGTGCGGGGCCCGGCAGAGGGGTGCTGCGCTTCGGGGCCGCGAGGCTGGGAGCCCCGGCCGGCCTCTCCGCGTCCTCCAGACGGGGTCGGGCGGCGGCGGCGGCGGGGTGGACGCTGCGGGGAGGCCGGGCCGCAGGCAGGGGCGCGCGGGGCTCAGGGTCGTTATTTTTGCCTTCTCTCTCCACTCCCTCCCGCGCCCCTGCCCGCCTGGAAGAAGCCTCCTTGACGGAGCTGCAGAGGAGGAACGGAACCCGCTTCCTGGAGCGCCAGAGCATCGTGCCGCTGCGCCTCGTCTACCGCCCGGGCGGCGACGCCGAAACTCGGCACGACGAGCTCGACACGCGGGTGCGGGGTGACCCCGGCGCGCGGCAGGTGAGGCCGGGCGGGAGGGGCCCTGAGCCCCCGGCCCCTGCGACCCCGCGTCCGCGCGCGGTTACCTTGGAGACGCGGCGAGCAGGGCGAGCTGAGCACGGTCTCAGTGCGAGTCCTGCGTGGCGCTCCCGGTCTGCGCAAAACGAAGGGGGAAAGGGGCCGAAAAACCCAGAGTGGAGGCTTTGCCTCGGGGGAGCTGGTGCGGGATGCCTGCGGCGGCGCTGTCACCCCGGCATCCCGGAGCCCGGCGGGGGACTCCGTTCCGGCGGGGTTTGGGTCTCTCTCGCCGTGTGGTGAAGCCTGTGTAACCCAGCGTTGGTCCTGGGAGACGTGGGGAAAGACTGACCTTCCCAGGAAAGCCAAGCTGTAAAAATAAACTTCAGAGTTCTCTGCCCGCTCGGATTTTGGACACGAGAGATGTGCCAACTGATTTTGACTTTCCTCGGCCTCCCTGTGCCTTTCTTCATCAGCAGCAATCTTCTTGGTGAATTTAGAGCTGTATTATTTATTGAACATGTATAAATAATATTTTTAAAACCTAATTTGTTTTGTACCTATGTTTAGATCAATATCATCTATCCACAGACATGCCAGAAAATTATTTAGAACTTAGTGGCTAAGTTACTATTTTGTGGGCCATGTAAATTCTTTTCTTTCTTTTTTTTTTTGTATGTATATACATCAGTCTAGCAGGCAGTTTACCCACCTATAAGTACATAGAGAGATAGGACTTGAGGATGTAGCTGAAAATTTAAAAATTAAGAATAATTCCTTAACAGAATAACCAGTTTTTCAGGAAAACTTCCAATTGTCTTATAAATAGCTCATATATATCTATATCGATATCTATCTATCTATATATATATATATAACTTTGTTCCTTTGAATCAGGACTCAAATAATGCCCACAGGCTATAATTAGTTTTATTTAAAGTTTCTTATGGATTCTTCCTTCCATTTCTTTTTTTTCCTCCCTTACAATTTATTCATTGAAGAGATGAGGTCTTTCACTCTAGAGTTTCCCACAGTCTGCAGTTTGCTAATTAGTCAGTATTTTAAAGAAATCACAGAAGTTCTGGGAGAGGAGAGGAAGAACAGAAGAAAGTAGAGCTGCAGAAAAAGAAAACCACAGGATTGAATCTGGGCACTCTCAGAGTCTGCCCATGCTGGTGATGTCAGCAGTACCTTCTCTGTATTGTTGAAAGACCATCAGTTTGAAAACCAGGCAGTGCTCTTCCTGTTCTCACAGACTGAGAATCCCTTCTACCATGTTCTGATTTGTGGGCCTCTCTCTTCACTCGTGCCAGAAGATGCCTGAGCCAAAGGTGGTGAAAAGCTGTTAATGTATGAGTTGTTCTTTCTAAACTCAATCCTCAGTATTCAGGTTTAATTGCAGTGTTGGCACTTTGTGGTAAGTGAGTGGGTTTTGAGTTGCACTTTGGCACTTGGTCTCTAGAAGGTTCGCCATCACTGACTTGGGCCCTGTAGCTTCTGATTCTTTCAGCATTTAACCTCACAATTGAGAAGAATGACTCCAGCTTTTGGTGAAGTGTGAGTGAATTGGCAGAATTCACCTTAAACATCATGAATAAATTCGAGAAGTGAGAATGATACTACTGTGTTGTCATCAAAGTAGTTATTACAACAAATGACCCCAGTGGCTGGTACAAAGTCAGGTGCACACAGTATACCTTGCAACCTGCTTTCCCTGGGAGCTACTGGAGTTTACTGTGCTCTTTATACTAGAGCTGGAAGTCATTGATGCATAGGGCTGAGTCTGCAGCCAGCGCTGTGAAGACTCACTTAGCACAGGCCAACTGTTCTGACAGTTGGGAGAGTAAGGAGTTCTCTTGTATTACTGGCATTAGTTTCCTGAGAACTGTCACTGAACCTGAAAAGATATGTTGACTTTTTTTTTTGGTCCTTGCTATTTTGTTTAATTAAATAGATAAAACATACAGTGTTTTAGGTATCCATATATATATATATATTTTTTTTTTTTGTAGTTGCCTTTATATTTCAGGAATAAAATCTGGCTGGTTTTTCTGTGAGCTTACAAAATTTCTATATTCACGTGCTGATACCTTTATTTAAAAGTCATTTATTGAGCTCTTGGTGGGTAGCAGTTTTGGTGCCTTCCTCTGGGTGCTTTGGAGATAAAAAACACAGCTCTGTCCTTCAAGGATTCATGGACAGGTGTGTGGGGGGGTGTGACCAGGGATCGCAGATGGCTGAGCAAGCAGAGGTGGTGTTGCCTGACCCAAATGCGCGGTCCAGGCTCTCTGGGGAGGGGCTCCCGCACTGTGTGTGAGTGTGAGTTCGGAGCAGTCCAGGGTGAAACCTGGTGTGGCTGCTGGAGGGGCAGCTTCTCCTGTGCATCCAAAGGTGGGAGCCAGGGGATGTGTTTGTTAACCCAAGTAGTTAGGATTTAAGGGACCACCGAGGCAGAAGAGGAAAGCAGGGACTAGAGCTGCAGCCTCTTCCCGGCTTGCTGATGACTTTGGACTTTGTTCTGAATGCTCTGCAAGGACTGAAGTCTGGAGAATTAACTGGCTAGGTTCATGGTACTGGGGCGTGGCCCTAACTGTTGGAAGTGAATAATTTTAATTTCAAAAACTAAGTGAATGTGGTTGTTTTTACTTTTATTCACTGGTAAAAACTAGTTCATACCATCATCAAGCTTCCTAAAAATTTAGTAAGTATACTGAAAATACTGTGTGCTGACTTAATATATAGAGAGCAATGCTGGGCATATTAGTAAACTCTGAGTCTGTTAAATAACATTAACTTCCTTGGCTGCTTGAGTACTGCCTAGAAATTTTATGACATCACTTGAATGCAAAGTGGTACCCTAATATTACATGAGTTTAACAGTTACAGTTTACTCAAATTTACATAAATAAGTGGAATTGAAAGGTCCTAGACTGAAGAGCCCTTATAGGTCCTTTAAGTTAGTTCAGGAATTACTTATTACTAAGATCACTGGTTGACCTAGAGTAAGGTAATCGAAATGTATTACCTAATGATCCATACAGCTCCAAGACTATGACAGTGTAAAACACCTTACTTCTTAATATGTTCTTGTTTCAATTTTTAATCCCTAAAATGGTAGCATAAAACTTTTATTTTTGAAATTCATTTTGGTTCTGTTTCAATGTTGACAATTTGGTGTGAAATGGTGATTCTGTTGATAGGAATTTGTATTGTAAAAAAATGTCTAAGCCAGGCATCATGGCCCCTGCCTGTAGTCCCAGCCACTGCTTGGGAGACTGAGGCCCAAGTAGGAGCTGCTCGAGTCCATGCGTCGGGGGCGTCTGGGCGACACAGCCAGATGTTTTCTGAAGAAAGAGAGAGAGAGTCTTTACTGCAGTTACTTCAACACATATTTTATTTTTGTCCCAAGTGGGATGATCAGCCTATACTAAGTTTATTATGCCATAAAGTATTAGAAATAATAGTCAAAATAATCACAGTTGATCGTATGACTTTGCTGTCCTCAAGGTTGTCTATTTAGTTTGAAGTAATTTCAGTCTTGGAAAATAGCACTACAATATTCAAAATATTCAGTCTTTTTTCTTCTGTCTCAAAATTATACTGAAGGAATTACATACTTTCTGGCAAAAGGATAAAATTTATTTGTTTATTTGGCCAAGGTTGAGGAAGACATCACCTACAGAGTCTTACTGATGATTTAATATTGATAATCCTGAAATAGCTATTTTTTTTTAGAATAAGCAACTCTTTCCATTTTTTCTTTAACCAGCTGAGCAGCATAAATTTGCTGTGGCATTAACGATAGGTTACTTGATAGTTTATTTTGTTGTGTGGTCAGCAGATTTCTTTTTGGCAGAAACCTTGATGTCAGTGAATTAGATAGGCTACTTTGTCCTCTGTTTTTCCCCCGGAACTGCTGTAGTTTCTCAAGTAGATGTCAAGGATGTAGATGTACACTTTATCTTATTTGATAATCAATAGCAAGTGAGAAAATGCAGGTAATAAGTTGGCTAGCAGAAGGTGTGTCTTGTTTGTATGAATGTGTTTATGCACTGCCTAAGTATGGATGAGCTGTGCCTAAAATTGTGTTGTTTCTTTTGGTAGCACTGAGTCAGCATGACAGTAAACTCTCAGCAGTGCTGCTTTGCTGGCAGGAAAATGCTGCTGGGAATTACAGCTTTGGAAGTATTTTGGAAGGATAGTGCAAATGTCTGTCTGTCTCTCTCTTAATGTGCATTTGTTAAACTAAAGTTGAGTACTGACAAAGTTTGCCTACCAATCAAAGCTTTGTTAGACAGCTGTAAATAGGGAGAAGACATTTCACAGAGAATTTTTGTTCTCCTACCAACTTTCTTTTACAATTAAATAGTTTTTTTTTTAAAGAGGCTAAAACCAAGGAAAATAAAACAATAAAACCAGTCAGAACAAACCAGAGTAAGTGATACAGGACTTTACAACATTATGAAATCAATAATAGTTATCATAATGCCTTTCATTGTCTTCAAAATAGCTGCAGATACCTTTGGACATAATAAAAATCAAACAGAACAGAATAGAATAGAAACAGTAAAAACAAAACAATGGATACAGTAAAGGACTTCAAAATAAGACAATAGTAAATTCAAAATGGCTACCATAATATATCTTGCTGTGTTTGAAATTGCTGCTCATGCCATCAAATATAGCATAATCAAACAAAAGAGAATAAAACCCAGCCCAACAAAACAATGAAAATGATACAGGACTTCAATCCAAGACAATAGGGAATCAACAATGGCTACCACCCTCAGAAGGAGACCCCTCCTAGATGCCATGCTGCGTACCACTGTCTTCTGAATAGATGATCAGACTGCTGGTCCTAGACCTGCAAGGTCAGTGAAACACCAGAGCACCACAGGCTTTCAATTGCATTTCACCTTAATAGCTATCACCAGAGCCTGTGTTTCTCTGGATCAGCCGGTTGCTTGCGGTGGCCCGGGGATGGGGGGGAAGGTGGGGGTAGGGAGGATTTGTGCTTCTTTGCCAGCCCACGAACTGGAAGGGGCTGGGATCTGGCTGTCCCCCTACAATTAAATAGTTGTGAGACAGTGAAAATAAAAAATGTAGCATTTCCTTAAGTCTTTTTTCAAATTTACGTATGGTAAATGCCTATAATCCCAGTGCTCAGGAGAGGCTGAGGCAAGAGGACTGAAAATTTGGGAGTTTGCCCCAGGCAACTCAGTGATTTAGCAAGAGCTTGTCTCAACAAAACCCAGAAAAACAAAAAACCTAAACAACAACAGCTGGAGATGTAGGTATGTACAAAGGCCCTGGGTTCAACCCCTAGTCTTATTAAAAAAAATTACATAGCTAAGTGAAAACAGAGTGTTAAAGAGAAGAGGCCTTGTAAATCATCTAACCTAATTCAGGGATTGCTGTGTTTTTCTTCTATCATATATCTTTATACATATATATGTGTGTATGTAAGTTTTTAAAAAAAATTCTATCAAATTTTAGTGTACACAAAAAGGACTAGTTGTTTATTGATCCTTTACAGGTATGTAGGACTATCAATGACTCTAAGAACATGTGGGCTGATAAAAATTGTTCCCAGTTTTATTTGCTTTCTCATATTGCAAAAAATGCCAGATGTTCTTTTATCGATTTTAACAGAGCCCCTGTTTGAAGTACACGGAGAGAGACTTTTTCTCTTGAGAGTGGGAATCTGTAAGGCCTGTGGTATTTAGCAGCTCCCAGTAAGGCCAAGATAGGCCCACATTTATTGTTACGTCTTATGAAAGTACATAGAGGGTAGGGAGAAGCCAAGAAAAAACCAAAACAAAAGCAGAAACAAAACATTAACAAACAGACATATGCAAAGATAGCCACATCTAAAATGGTACAATAGTGAAGAAACTTACAGAACACAGCAGGGGTGCTTGATTTTTACTATTTTGAAAGTAGAAGTGAAATATACAGAAATATTTGATATTTAAAAGGTGACATTCTTGAAGGTCGTGTGTTACATTTGTAGATATGAACATGGATTGTTAGGTTATTTTGCTGTAAAGCAGTGTTTTAATATTTAGCAGTCAACACCAAAATTACATCGACTCGTTTGTGGGTAGTTTCACCTCTGAGTTACACCCCCAGCCAACACACTGTATTTTAAGAAATATAAAAACCTCGCATAAAAATGATTTCAGATTTAGACTTCTAGCTCTTCCTGTTTCTGGTCTCATCATTTGAGTTCCTTTTAAGATAGAAATCTGTCTTGTTTTACCCATTATTTTGTTTTACACATTATTTTATATAACTTGATTTTGAAAATAAAACAAAAATGTGCTACCTTGATCCAGAAAAATCAATAGTTCTAATTGGAAAAGGAAGGAATAAAAAGAATTTCTTTAGCTGAATCTATTTGTTGCTTGTTTTGAAGACATTTTCAAAATCACACACATCAGCAAGGGTAAATGGACACTTCTTTTCCTTTTTAAAAATTAATTTTGTACCTGCGGATGTTAGCACTTAGCAATAGTTGCTGTTTTGTTGCACTTTTTTTGTCCCAAGTAAAGATCATTAGATAATTCTGTGAAGATGAGAAATTGATTATACATTCCTGGAGATAGGATTCTAGAGCTCTCCTCTTGTAAGTAGTTTTGAAATGTTCTGCTGAGGTAGAACCTCTGGATGACAGTTTTGCCACAACACTTACTCTAGGTGGCACTGCTTTGTGTTCCTAGCCTTTACCTCTTTATCTCCATTTACCTCTAGTTTGTCAATTTCTACTCAGATTCTTTTATTTGGTTTTTCCTTTTAAGTGGGCTTGTTCAGGAGAAATTGCATCCTTCCACTATTGAGGTTAGAATGTCAAGGTCAGGCTGGTACACATAAATTGCTGTTTCCCATCCTAGCGTGTCTTAGTTACTTTCTCGTTCCTGGACAAAATACACAATACATACAAGTTAAAGGAAGAAAGGTTTATTTTAGCTCACATTTGTAGAGGTTTCAGTTCATAGCCAGCTAGTTTCAAGGCAGGGTGGCATGGTAGAGGGGCATCGCAAAGGACAAACAGTCCATGGTACAGTAGGCAGGAAGCAGGAAGCAGCAAGCTGCAAACCTGCCTTTCCCTTTTACCCCATTCAATCCACAAATCTGTTGGTTGGTGCCACCCACACCCAGGTAACCCTTCAGTGAGTGGACTGATTTAGTTATCACACCTGCAATTCATGTCCTTACATCCTAGATGGAGCCACCTCTGAAAACCTCTACCTATGGGCATTGGAGGCTTTGGGGGGGACATCTAGATACAAGCCATAGCAGCTCAAGCTTGTTTTTCCCTAGGGCATTTTTCTTTCCTTTTTCCTTGTATTAAACAATAGGATGCTGCAGGAAGAGCTGCTACTTGACAGAATGTAGTTCTGCAATTTCTCTAGAATTTTTTTTTTTGGTACTGAGAATTGAACTCAGGACCATGCACTTGGCAGGCAGGTGCTGTGCTGCTGAGCTACATCCCTGGCCCTCCCTTGACTTCTTTAATGGCTTTTTAAGGCATTTAGACTATCTTGTCAGGATTCTACTCAGAAACCCAGCTGTAGATCTCAGTAGGCATATGTGATAGTGAAAGGCATGCAAAATCTGGTAGCATAATCTAGGGTGGGCTGAAGGAGGAGGACAGACACTTGGCTGAAGAGTGAGTGACCTTGGGTCGTCAGAATATGTGCTGTATAGGCTTTGGCTAATAGGTGGTGGAAGGTGAGCTTCAGGGAAGTCACAGATCACCTGTAGAGAAAAGATACCGAATCTGCCATACTGGGTCAATCCAGTGTCCCCAGCTCAACTAGAGAGAGGGCTGTCTGAAAGAATCGGAGGCACTTCCTGATTTTAGTATCAGCAACCTAGGATCTAGGTCAGAAGGTTTGTAAAAGGAAGCTAAGCAGCCAGACTAGCAGTAATGATCCTTAGGATTGTTTTGATTCCCCCATGATTTTTAAGTGTTCAGTTCAGAAGTACAACTCTTTCCCCTCGTTTTTCCCTCTGTTCTCCTTCCTCATCTCTCCTTTTTCCTTCCTTTGTCATCTTTCACCTCTTCTTCCCTCTGCCTTAATTTCCCCTCTTTTTTCCTTCCTTTTCTTACTCCTCCTTTCTTTTCCTCTTCTTCTTGGTTAGTCTTTTTAAAGGTCTGCAGACGTGTAGGAAGCAATGCTAGGGGGTCCCACTTTTCTCCCCACTGCATAGGTCAGAAGACTACTGTGCCTTTTTGTGCTCATGAGATAGGGCCTGGTGAAAGGGTGATCTCCCAACTTATGCAGGAGTTTTTGATTCTCTAAAAAAAACAATTTGTATAAACTGAACAGTAGACTCAATTTGAGTGGCATGTGGCACTTGTTAAATATACTTTAATGAATGAAGTCAGTATAAAGTAGAGCTTAAAAATTTTGTATTTGTTGAGTTGGATTATTTTGGTGTCTGTCTTTGCTCTAGATTGTGAGTTATTTTCAAGTTTAGTAGTAGTTAGAGGTACTTCTGTGCACTTCCAGGACTTCAAGCGGTGTTAATACATGCATTTTTGAGTTTACAGAATGTCAAATAATTAACCCGTTGTTTGTTAGGAAGTGTTTATTGACTTTGGCAGAAATTTAACAGCACTGAAGATGATGAAAGTTTGATTTAGGGCTGAAAAAAATTACTCTCAAATTTAAGATCCTGTGTGACTGGTTTAGCTGTAAAGAGACTATTTCCTTTCCTTTTGACTTCATCGTAAAAGTGCCTTTTAAGTTGGTAAGATACTAATTGGCAAGAAGGTGGGGGAAATTGAGGATATCTTCATTGCTGTCACCAAAAGTGGGACCATTGTTGACTGGGTAAGAGACTAGAGGTAAGATTATTTTAAACCACAAAGCACATCAGTTGTTGAATCTCAGCATGCCAGAGGGGAGCAAGAGGAAAATACCAGTGCTGGGATACTAGGAATTCTCAATTCATTTAATTTTTGAGGTAACTTTAGCATGGCGTTCTCACAGCTGTTCCTAATGATCTTCCATAGACAGTGTTCTTTCATAGTTAATAGAGGAAAAGTACAATTAATTTGTAACTTAACTAACTTTATATGGAATCCACTGGAGGTTTCTGGTTTATGAGTGGTTTAAATGTTCTGATTACAAAATCATGAATTTTGCAGCTGTAGAATGATGGCGTTGAAATAATTTAACTTACACAGAAAACATGGAATGTAGGTAGGTGTTGGACCTCCTCTTTATTTTCATTTCTTTCCAGCCTTAAGTACAGTAGAGGCTTTTACAAAGCAAATGCCTGACAGTTGGCTGTGGAGGGAATGAAGTTGTTGATACCATGACTTACTGGACCTGTGCTGTGGTCCTCTCATTATTTATGTTAAGTTCCCCCTGGTTAATTTTTTTTCTCTTCATCTCTTTCCTCACACCTCAGTAAGACTGTCACTCTCTTATCATCCCTTTCCATTTGTTGTTTTTTCTGTGAATGTAGCTTCTCATCTTCTGCACCTTTGGTTTACTTTGTATTTTTCCTCAACTCTATTTCTGTCAAGTGTCTCTTTTTCTCTTAGCAACTAAAGCAAAAACAAGTCTGGAAAGTTATTTACATTCAGTGTGGGGAAATATCCCTGTTGCACATTGTTGGATTTAACTTATTTTTGGATTTGGAAAATGTTACAGTTCAACAAGATTTCCATTTTACTACTTATTTAAATTGTATTTTGCATGGTTTTCTGTTTGTTTTTTCCTTGACTGTGCTTGAATCACCCCTCCTTTATCCTCTTCATTGGATATGGATTGAAATGACCATTCTGGTCTTCTCTGTTGGAATCACCTCCTTCCCAAAATCATTTTCCTAATTCTTGTTGCTCGTAATTCTGGGATTTAGGCTTTGAGTTAGGTGCTCAGCCCACCCTACTCTCTTGCTGAACACATCCCTTGGAGTCTTCTAGTGTGCGATTGCTGCAGGATTCATGTTCAGTATGAAGGAGGGGCACCGCGTTTTTATAGGTGTACTAAAGCTAAAACACTCCTCATAGGGCTGGTTTAAAATTGTGCCTGCTTTCATGTGTTAGGAGAGGGACTTGGGTCTGATGACCTGACTGTCAGACAGTGTTCCCATGAGATAGTTTTCTTATCACCATTGTGTATTCACTGCTGAGCACTGTACCTTGACCCACAGTGGATGCTTGGTTATGCGCTGTTTCATTTCAATTTTCTGTCTTCAGGAGGCAGACAGAATGTTCTGTGACCACTTATGTTATCGATTACATGTACTTCCAAGATAGTTTCCATAGTCAGGTATTTAGCTTTCAGTGGATTTGTCGGATGATGTGGAGAGGAGGAGGATGCACCTTTCTGCACTTGTGCCTGAGCGCTGAACTTCTTTCCTTCTTCCTCACATACACTCCTACGGGCCCAGCAAATCCACCTGGTGTTCAGGGTCCCAGGGTCTCTGGCATCTCCGCAGCATGGGTGCCTGAGCCGCTGAAGTAGTTGTCTTGCATGCAATTTGAGGGAGGGCCTTAGTGGAAGAGGGGGAGAGAGAGGAGACCAGAGCAAGTGACAGGGACTTGGAGCATAACTGGCATGCTGACATCCCACCACGTTAATCACTGTGACAAAATCATTCATGTCAGCTTATAGCCCCATCTCTCCTAGCAAAAATAAATTCAAGATACTTAACCTCAGCATGTGACTTTATTCACCAGACTTTACCATTTGCTGCCCGAAGCTTTAGGTTTTTAAAGACCGTGATGTGCCTCTTCTGAGGGCAATGCCCAGTATTCTTGATGAATCTGAATTCGTGTGACATGTTATCAGCCAACGGTTTCCCTCAGATTTGTTCTTCAGTTTTGTAAACTGTGATTTTTTTTTTTAACTATGGGCATCTTATTTTATTTTTTTCCCTGCAGATTAGCCCCAGGTAATTCTTGATTAATAATTTTGTTTTAACTTTTCCTATTTTTTACCTTCCTTTTATGGACTAACACATTAATATAAAATATTTGTATTATTTAATAGGAATTAATGATATAAGTTAAATATATTTAATATTTCTAAGATAAATATATAATAAAAATCTATAGAATTTTATATTATGTAATCTACTTGTAATATTAATGGCGTAAGATAACAGAATTTTTAAAATTTCTTAGGAGGTTGTCCATATGGTACTCCATGAAATCTCTATGCTTCTAGAGATCTGCACATGCTAATTTAAATCTGAAAAGAACACTAGTAGAAAATAGTCATTTTTTAGTGCAAGTAGTTTCAAGCATTTATAGCTCTTTGTCAATAAAGGCTCTCAAAGCAAGTTTAAGATAGAAGGAGAAAGCATGAATTTGTGGTGTGGAGGAAGCTCCAAGCAAAAGATGAGTAGTAAGTTGGCTATTTCACAGTTACTCTCAACAGTTTCCATGACTTCTGTTGACCCAGTGTAACTGCAGGCACAAAATAATTCATGTTTTACTTATGCATATTTTTATAGCTTCATTATTGCGTATCATGGAACTCCTCCATTTAAAGATATCTACAATTGAAAGTTTTTTTGTGTATTCAGAGAGATGTGCAACCAGTGTCCCAATCAATTTTACAATATTTTATCAGTGGGCATGGTGGCGCATGCCGCCCTGTCGGAAAAACTTAGCAAGACCCTGTCTCAAAATAGAAATAAATAAATCAAATAAAAAGGATTGGGAGTGTAAGTCTGGTACAGTGCCTCAGGGATCAGGCCTTCGTACCACCATGTACCCTCCCACCCCAACATCCCCTCAGAAGGAATCCTATACCACTTTCCCCTGATTCTCCTCTAGCCATGGGCAACTACTAGCTCCCTTCTGTCTCAATGGATTTGCCTATTCCCCGCATTTCATGTAAGTGGAATCATATACTGTCTGGTCTTTTGTAACTATCTTCTTTCACCTAGCATAATCTTTTCAGGTTTCATCCGTATCATTACTTAAATCATTCTCTTTTATTGATGTGTAGTATTCCATTATTTAGTAATTTCTCTTGATGGACATCTAGGTTTTTCCATTCTTTGGCTATTATAAAATAATGCTTCTATGAACATTTGTGTAAGTTTTTGTATGAACAAAACAGACTCACACCCAAAGGTCAAAATGTGTGTTATGATACAATTCTTATCCTTATTTCGTGCAGTAGAATACTTTCATTTTATTATGCTTGATTTCATTTTCTTAAAAATCTTGGCCATGGTGTACAACAGTGATCTCAGAACCTCTTTTTCTTCTATGAAAACCAAGATTGCTTTGCATTTGAAATGTATTTATTTCAACAATGCTGGTTTTTAATATAGTTTTCAATAACAGCTTTGTGAGACATAAATGCATACCTATAAAAATTCACTGCAGCCCAGTGGTATTTAATATAGCTTCTAATAAAATTTATTGTATTTGTTTTTCTGTGTAGGTTTTATCATTGCAGTATACTTGGTATCACTGTAAAGGATTTGTGATCTCAAATCCCTTTACAGTGAACTCTTGACTTACAAACTCAATTTGTTCATGAGATCTGGTTGTAAATCGAGTTGGTTGTAAGTCAAGACTATTTTTACCATAAGAAATAATGGAAATACCTATAATGTGTTCCAAACCTCTCAAAGCACTCCTAACATTTTCATAATAAAAAAGGGTTGTATAATGTGCATAAATTTGCTAGAAACACCAATAATTTTCCTAGTGTATTCACCAAAAAGTTATAAAATGTGCCTAGTTTACCAGAAACAATAATTTTCATACTGTACTCACCATTCAAGTTGACATCTGTGGCTTGTAGGAGGGGAGCATGAAATGGAAGGTGGTTATTGTTTGGAAGGAGAGTTCCCTTCTATAACATCAGGAATCTGGCTCTCTGGCGTCCTTTCTCTCTTTAGGAATGTCTGTAGCCCATCAGGACATGCTTCTGGCTCACTAGGTATCTTGGTTACTTTTCTCTTGTCATTGAGACAAAATATCTGATACCCAACATGAAGGAAGGAGAGGTTTATTTCTTAAAGTTTTTGGAGGTTTCAGTTCATACTCAGCTGGCTCCAAGGCAGGGTGGCGTGGCTGAGGGGGCGGCCATTCATGGTGGCCAAAAGCAACAAGAGGGAAAGGGCAGAAAGAGGGGCAAAACACACTTTCTTCCTTACCTTATATTGTGTGTTGGCTCTGCCCCTGGATGGGTGCAGCACTCACACTGCTAATCCTAGTGCTAGACAATGAACCAGTAACAAATGCTAGACTCAGCTGCTTCCATGGCTGCATGAAGCTTGGGGGAGCACTGAATACAAACCATAACACTAGGTCTCAACCTTTTCAGAACTAGAAACTGGTCTAAGATTGTCCATTTCTGTCTTTAACACTGTTCTGTAGCATGACGTGACATTATCATTAAGCAAATGAATGCAATGATTGACTTTTTCTCTGTCTGGGTGAGTCTTCTTTACAAATGTTTGTAGCTCTGTCAATCTCTGCAGGATTGTTGATACTTCGCCTCTTCTTCAGAAAGTTCTTCAACTGACATTCTGTGCTGCTCAGCCAGAGGTTGCTGAAGTTCCTCTGTAGACAGCTCCTCTGAGTGCTTTTGTACCAGTTCCTCAGCATCACCACTGCCTACCTGCAAGCCTATGGATTCTGTTACAGTGACAGTGTCATCAACCACAGGGTCTGTTGAAGGCTCAGGCTTCTCTACGCAGCCTTCAAAGTCTCTGTCCTGTATCATTTTAGACCACATTTTCTTCCAGGTAGATCTCGGTGTCCTTAGACATTGGTACAGAATTTCTCAATTAACCCCATGCAGGAAAAGATGTTGCATTGTTCCTTGCAGAACTCTTTAAGGGTTATGTCTATATCTGAGACCATCTGAAAGTACTTCAGGAACAGTTCCTTGATGTACAGCTTCTTAAAGTTATAACCTGCTGGTCCATATGCTGCAATAGGGGAGTTGTATTTGGTGGGAGGAGCTCGACTGAGAGCCATGGGAGTTCTTCAGCCATTTCTTCTTCCAAATCTCATGGGTGAGCAGGAGCATTGTCCATGATAAGGGGAGCCTTGAGTGGTAAACCTTTGTCCTCTAGATA
>RJWT010030949.1:0-14518 GCA_004365215.1 Cuniculus paca | reverse complement strand
TTCACCTTCCCCTGCAGAAATAGAACCAGATGGCTGTGGAGTGACAGTTGGTCACATACCACACTGCTGTGCAGTGAGAGGTCTCATTACCATCTAGAAATCTCTGTCCTAAGTGGCCACGAACACCAGCACACAGTTGTGTGGCTCTGGGTCCATGGCAGAAGCAGGATGGCACCCTTGCCCACAAGGACTACTCAGGACAGTACAGGATTCCTGGGCTGGCAGAAGGCCTAAGAATGGTGGAACAGGCTAGAAGGCATGGGGACAAAACAGTCCAGTCTACAATGACATGTGCTTCACATATTTCACGTGTTTCAATGACATGTGAAGGTGGACATATCCCTGAGCGTTGGTCACCTGACAGGAGAGACTCTGGTCTTGCCTAGAAAGACTCGTGGGTGGCCGCAAACCCACTTCACATTGATGGCCCACCTAGGGGATCAAAGTGCTACAGGAGCAAGGGAAGGGAGCACCTGAACCTGATGGCAGGCTGGGAAAGGCCTGACGCATGGAGGTATATTGAGTGGGCCACAACAGAATGAGGTCCCAGGCAGTAAGAATAGCATGAGGTCAGAATGTTCCAGACCTGGAGAAGCCACCAGTGATGACAGGAGCTAGGATGCAGTCAGCACACGGGCAAGGAAGGGGATCTGTGTGAAAGGTCAGGCTCACTGAGGCTGTGAGGGCAATGCATATCACGATGAACACAGGTGCTGAGTTTACTCAGGAAGTGCTTTCTATAATCATCCCGGAATTACACATGGAACAGATTTCCCTTTATGGAAGGAAAGAAGTTTCTTTCCTGCAGTTCTTAAGATCATCTACAGTCCAATGGACATCAAGCCTCCAGAAGGTGAGGAGTGAGTACACATGCCCTGGCCTTGTCTGCCAGGACTCTTCTGTGACGAGGCCCCTCGCGTGCTGTGGAGATAGGTCAATGGAGGCTTGGGCAGCCACTCTGAGGTGCTACAGCAGAGGACAGGGCAGGAGCCAAGGGGCACTCCTAGGGGAGAGACAAGCAAGGAAGGACAATGCTTTTTTAAATTAATTTCATCCTCAACTACCCTGTCATCACTATCGCACAGATCTATAAACAAAAAACAAAATTTTAATTACAAAGGCATTTACTGAGATATCTCCTGCTCCCTCCCTGTTCCAAGAGGAGGTACATTAGAAAAACATGCTGAAGGCAGAAAGGAAAGATCTAGGGATCAAGACAAAAAACCACATCAACATGAAGACAGCGGCTAAAGGAATAACTTTCAGAAATTACTTGTTTAAACCTTCTTTCCTATGCGCTGCTTTCTGACAAGATGCCAAGTCCCCACGTCACCTTATTCATTCTCCCCTGTACATTCCAGTGTGTCACTGTCTCTCACAGCCCACAGTGATACCCAAAGAGGGTCCTGGTATGTCCCTGACCTATATGGGCAGTGAGGTCTGAAGTCCTGGGACAGTGGGACTTACAGATGACACAGGCACATCTGACAGTGACTGACTGGGCACTGACTTTAGGATTTGATGAATTTGGGCAAAGAGCAGGGTTCTCTGTGCCTTGACTATAAACCTTATCATAGATGAATAAAATGCTTTGTTTCCTGTTTGGTTAGACTTGAAGTGTGACCTGATAAGCAACAGTGTGGTAAAACACAATTCTAGTATTTTTTTTTTTACAAACCAAGAGATAAATACATTTTTAAAGGAGTTTTTATTTGCTTCTAATATTGGAAATGAAAGTGACTTAGGTCCAGCTGTTTCTAACTGCAAAACATATTCTTCATTGTTTTCTCAAGGGACAAGTCTTCACACACTCTTATGGTCCCTTCAACTTCTTGCTGCAACCATCCCCTCACAGGGCACTTGTCACAACTCATGTCCCTTTTAAAATTTTCCACGTTGCTTTATACAGTAGAAACCTGCCTCCCTGGGCTCTTACCTTACTGTCTGAGGGATCAACGGAACCAGAAGGCCCAAAAGGTACACACTTCACTCCACTTGTGGTTGTCACATGAAACACAATACTGATACTTTCATCTGCAGTAAATCTAGTTACAATGCAGCCTGTGCATAGTGGGGGAAGAAAGACTTTGGCATGCATCATTTTGCCTTTTTGTGAAAACCATTTTTTCATTAATGTGCAGAATCCTGGCTTTGTAGGTAACTCTCTGCCTGTCCTTGAATAATTGTGACATAATAGCAGCAGCCCTTTGTGAGCTAGAGATGTCTATGATTCCTGACATTGCCTGAGGAATCATCTTTAAGAGCAGATTCATCTTTACTCCCATAAAACAGAGTCTTATCACAAAGGCTGAGTTTCTTCAAAGGCCTACTGTGAAAGCTAGGACTTCTAAGATAATCAACCTTATTTCACTTGCATGACTCTTACTCTAATGAAGTATACTTATGTATGCCCCATGCAAATTTAACACGCCTTGCACTTACCCCATCTTTCTCCCTTTCTTCTTGGAAATAATCAATACTCTAAGAGAGCATATAGCCTTCTGCATTAATTAGCCTCAATGGGAAGTAGGTGGTATGTGAGAATAGAATTCACAAAGGGATTATTGCAAAGCTGTACAAGGGAGTTGCGAAGGACTGCATAAGACCAGACTAAAGGGATAAGAGGAGGAAGCAGGCCCAGAACCTGGAAGGAGAGTATGTTATGGATTTCTGGCTTATTGTAAGGAACAGAGATATTGACCAAGGGACTCATAAAGTACCCTACCTGCCCTCCCACTCCAATCTCTTGCTGCCTGCCCCAAAGGCTAAACCCAAAGGCATGTCAGACAGCTCAAGCACCCTGCTGATGTGGACCATATAAACTAGCCTTCAGGGCAGAAGGCAACAGATCTGGGGAGGTAAAGAGAAGGAAAAATTCAGACACTGGACTTACTAGACAAAGACTTTAAATCAGTTCCTTTAATTACATTGGAAGAACTAAAGGAAACCATGATTAAGAACTAAAGGACAGGGCTGGGGATTTAGCTCAGTGGCCTAAGCGCCTGCCTGGCAAGCACAAGATCCTGAGTTTGATTCCCAGTATCCCGCCCCCTCCCCCCCAAAAAGAACTAAAGGACAATATGAGAAAGATGTCTTGCCAAATGGAGTATACCAATGAATAAATCACACATACACAAAAAATGGAAAATCTAGAGTTGAGAAGTATAAGACTGAAATAAAAAATTCACCAGCAGACAAGCAGGCTGAAGAAAACGAGTGAAGCTGAAGTGAGCTGAGATGATCTAGTTTGAGGAACAGAAAGAAAAAAGAGTGAAGAAAAATGAACACGGCCTTAAACATATGTGGACCTCCATGAAATATACCAATCCACACATAAATAAGAGGCTCAGAGGGAAAAGACAGAAAGGAAAGGGCAAAGACATATTTGAATATTGTCCATAGTTTTCAAATTTATTGAAAAAATAGTCCATATATTCAAGAAACTCAGTGAAAAACTAGAATAAGCTAAAAGGGCTTCATACCTAGACACATCATAATACAATTAAAGCCAAAGAATCTTGAAATCAGAAAAGGAGAAGTGATATATCATGAACAAGGATCCACAATAATATTAACAGTTGATTTTTCATTGGAAATCATGTAAGCCAGGGACAGTCAGGTGATCCAAAGTGCTAAAAGGAAGACTCAAAGAACTGTGTATGCAGCACAACTATCCTTCAAACTGATACACAAATTAAGACCTTCTTAAGTAAAAACGCAAAATTCACCTCTACTAGACCTGCTGAAAGATGGAAGTCCATAAAAGGACACTAGATAATAACTCATATCCACCTGATGTGAATGAGATTTTTCCTGATATAGTACACAAGAGTGCATCTGTCTTTACACGTTCCTCTTCAAAACCTTGCTGAATATTAATTCTAGCAGTTTACGTTTGGATTTTTTGGGACATTCTATGTAGATAATAGTACCATCTGGAAACAATGTAGGCAGTTTCCCTTGCCAATTCTTATACCATTTTCTTTTCCTTGTCTTAGGTTACTAGCTAGGAACCCTAGTGCACAGGGCAGAAGTAGTGATAGCAAGCATTCTTGTCTTTCTCTCTTCAACATTAGAAATGCTTCCATTAATTATAAAAGTACCTTAACTTTGGCCAGAATAAACCCTTCTATTTCTGGTTTGCTAGGTTTTTAAAATTATGAAAAGAATTTGGATTTAACTCTATGCTATATTTGCATCTATCAAGATCATTATTTGCGGTTTTTTTTTTCTTTGATCAAACAATGCAGTTTTTTTCTAACACTAAGTCATTTAAGAATCCTTTCATACAGAGTGTTTTAAACATGTAAAACACTGAGGATGATATTTTTTGGTAACTCTCCTGTTTCTCCCATTATTATTGATCTGCTGGAGTCAATTTTGGTAACTAGATTTGGGCGTGGAAGGGTTAACCACACTGCATTGGCCCTCCCAGCTCTAGGCCTAGAGCAGCTGCTCAGGCCCCTGCACATTCCACAGATGTTATTCCAAGGTGTTCCGGCACCTAATGAGAGGTCTCTTGTCAGTCAAATGATTGTTCCTTCATGGGCCACCCATCAATTCTCTCTAGCAGCTCTACAGATTTTCCTCTTTGATGTATTTGAATTTCACCAAGATACATTTATGAGTGGAGACATCAGGCCACAGACTCACAGTTCTTCCAGCAGCCAAGAAAAAAGGTACAGGAACCAGTGTAACAAACACTCATGAACCATCACATAATCTAAAAGAAAACACTACAGATCTCACTGAAATATCTTTTGTATCCTAAGTCTTTACTCCCAATAAAAATAAGCTCATTATTCTGAAATTGATGCTTATCACTCTTATGTTATTATTTTAGCGAATATGTATATTTTCCATGTTAAAAATTGTATCTAACCGGTATCATTCTATACATATCCTGTGACTTCCCTTTTTAGTTCATACATTTTTACTGCCATCTGTAATACTTTATTGAGCAATGCAACTCAATTTATTTATTCATTCCCCTATTAATGAATATTTAAATTGTTTCTAGCTTTTTCTTACACAAATAATGCTACAAAAACTATTCCATATACATTTTCTTGGACTTCTACTGGGACATAGTATATGTTCTAGGCCAATGAGAAAGCTCTCCAAAAACATCCCTAGCTATTTGTTCTCCAAGACACTGTGCCAAATGACACTGGGCCCAAGGAAGTGAGCAGATCTGGTAACTCCACATCCCTGCTCATATATATTACTAGACACTTTTATTTTTGCTAATTTGATAGTTTAATTTGCAGGCTCTTAAATTACTAGTGAAGTTGAACATCTGCTTGGCTATTTGGGTTTCTTCTCTGAATTGCCAGTTTGTACACTTTGCCCATTTGTCTACTGGACACTGAATTTGCATAAAGATACTGATCTTTCTATCTTGTGCAGAGCAAATGCCTTTTCTCCTTTATGGTCTCTTCTTAAACAATGATGTAGATTTTGGTATGTGATGCAGTCCTAATGTATGTATCTTCTACATTTTCTGCTAAAGGTATAATAAATAGGTTTCTATTTTTCTTTTCCATTGGCATATTTAGGTTCTTTAACCTTTCCTATATCTCCTAGAATTGAGTTTTGTGGAAAGACTTTATTTTTCCTTATAAAAGGGTAGCCAAGGGTCTTAGCACAATTTGTAGTGTATCTTGTCATTCCCAACTGATTTGTAATGCCTTCAAACTGCTATATATTCATGTTTAAAGGTATCAAATTTGTTTCACTGGTCAATTTCTCTGTACCTGAACCAATAATATGTTGTGTAATTATAGCAACTTTGTAATGTATTTGATAGAGGATGTGTCACTTTGTTCTTCTACTTCAAAGTTGCTTGAGTACACGTGCCATTCTTCAATTCTGGAAAATTCTCAGATACAACCTTTCCAATAATTCCTCCTTTCTTCTGGGTTTCTTATGGACAACTTCCCTATTCTTTCTCCTAGAACTCCTACTTACCTTTCTTTTCTTTCTTTCTGTCTCTCTCTCTCTCCCTCCCTCCCTAGAACAATTTTCTAATTCACTAATTCTGTATATAGCTATGCCTAATCTGAGATTTGTTTTAACTTCAATGACTGTATCATTGACTTCTAGGAATTTGTTTAAGTCCTCCAAATCTTTTTATATTGCCTTTTTAAATTGTGGCTCTATTTCTTCTTTCATGATTTTTTAAAATGTAAAGTACTTCATGGCAAACTTGAAACCATTATTTCAAACCTTATTTAGATTTTGTTTGCTACATTTCCCCATTTCCCCCATGATACATATTTATGTGGCTATTTTTGCTGGAATTACAACCTCAGTGAGGTTGTCTATCTCTGAATCCTGTAAACACTGGATGGTAGAAGTATGCCTGAAGGATAATTGCTTTTATCACTACCCAAATCTTAAAGACTACAAGGCCTGGACCTATTTTTATGTTAATGCTTTGGCTTCAGTCCCATACCACTGAGATAGAATAAGCCTATACCTGGGCACTGATTGGTATTTTATTTGATTTTTTTTTTTTTTTGAGACACGGTCTCACTATGCAGTTCAGGCTGGCCTTGAACTCCTGGTGATCCTTCTGCCTCAGTCTCCCAAGTGCTGGGATTACAGATTATAGGCATGTGCCACCATGCCTGGCTACTGCTTGTTATTTTAATTTCTAATATCCTCTTAAGGTACAGTCAGATCTTCAAGTATCTGAACTTTATGTAAGGGCCCAAATCCTAGCTAGCACATATCTGTTAGAATAACTCTGGACATTGGAATTCAGTCCCCAGGCCTCAGGCCCATTCTAGGGCCCAAATAAAGGCTAAGACCCTGTAATAATCACTAAGGAACATGTTTATACCTACTGTTCTGCTTTTGCTTTCTCTCCTTATTTATTGAATGGTTAACTGTGTGTTTTGTCTTTCAGCGTTTAACCCTATTTCTCTGTAGCAAGAGGGGGACACTTCTACATTAGCTCATTCTAACAAGTTTGCAGGAAACTCTAAACTGAAATTTTGGGTTTTTTTCTTCTGGTCACCTAGAGCCCTTTAGCATCTTTAGAACCTGGAAATGACCTAAATAGTGCAGCTAGTATTTTAAAGTCATTTTCTGGCAGCTGTATTCCAGAGAAAGCACGCACTGCCGCATGCTGTCAGCAGCACGATCTGACGATCTCAGTGGCCTATTCAACTCTTCTGTGGGGTTTATCTTTGGCAATACGGAAACAGCCAAACTCTTCTCTTGGCCAGCTTATTCTCTCACAGTTTAAATAAATCAGCCTGTATCTTTGCCAAGAACCTTTCGCTGGTCTAGGAATGAAGTCCATGAAGACCTATGATATCACTGCCAATTTTCTCAAAGGGTGTGACAGGTCCTAGCACCACTAGTGTGGTGAGTGATGCTGAGACTGGCACACTTACTGCAAGTAACAGGCCAGCCAAAAAGATAGCTCAAGCCCCTGGTTCCCTGTGGACAACTGGCAGGCCAATCATTGAATGCCATGGACTTCATCTTCCTTATCTGGAAACTGATGGGCTTAGACTGATGGACTAGGGGAAAATGCATGGAGCACAATCTGATTCTTACAAAATGATCAATGAAACTCCCGCTGATCCCTCCATGATTGCGTTTTCCGCTCTTAGTACATAAGAATAAAGGACTGATGAGAACTAGGTGTTGCTGAAATAGACACAAAGAATGAACTACTGTTCATTGATCTTTACTAATCTATGTCAGAAAGCTACATTTTCATCTCTGGCCTCTGCCCCTGGCTTGACACTCAGCCCTGCTGCACAACATGCAAGCAGCATTTCTCTGCAGCATGGGAGGAAGGCAGGAATCACCAGCATCTGGTGAGTTCCTGTTTCAGCTCAACATTTGTGGATAATACAGATGGAAGAAGTAATTTACAGATAGATAAACAAAATAAACATAAGTATTTTAAAGGTCTCTCATTTGGAGATAAAAAGGAGTACATAGAAAAAAAAGGTACCTGTTTGTAATCAAAATAATCATACTTGGGTTCTTCTTTGTACCCACAGGGGAAAGCTGAACCAACAACAAGGTTCAGACCAAACACCCCCCATCCCATCTCCTGCCCTCTGTTTCTACTCCCACTGCCTGCCTCTCTCCACACATACACATCACACTAACCTGCACTCGCACCACACTCATGCTCTAAACCACACCTATGCTAATCCATACATGCATATCACATGTAACACACATACCCCACATATGCGCACCATGAGCATGTACAACACATACACACACATGTCAGACAATGGATGTCACAGTCAAAACATGAACAGTATAGAGGTTAAGACTACTCCGTTAGTATTTCCACTTAAGTAAGACAAAAATTGATAATGCTAACGAATAGGCTGGCATCCAAATTTGATCGGGGGGTCCATAAGAAACATCATATTTCCATGTTGGCTTTTCTTTCCAGCACTGGGGATTGAACCCAGGGCCTTTGCACTAAGCTACATCCCCAGCCTTTTCTATTTTTTATTTTGAGAAGGTGGCCTTGCTAAGTTACTTAGATGCCCAGCCTGGGCTTGAACTTGAGATCCTCCTGCCTTGTTTCCTCAGAGTGCTGGGATACATGCTGGCTCTTACATGGCAATTCACTACCTGTGTGAGTAATAATTCTGATAAAAGACAGGAAAGGAGCATAGCAACCGCAACAATAAGGGCCTAACTTACCTCCCCTGCCCCAGTGTGACTCATAACTAGGATGCCAGCACT
This sequence comes from Cuniculus paca, assembly GCA_004365215.1. Lineage (NCBI taxonomy): Eukaryota > Metazoa > Chordata > Mammalia > Rodentia > Cuniculidae > Cuniculus > Cuniculus paca. The sequence goes on along the minus strand of RJWT010030949.1, from coordinate 5,782 downwards.
CCAAAATTACAAGCTTACTGAATTAACAAGCTAAGCTTTGAGGGTGGATAACAAAGAACTACATTTAAAAGCAATCTCTTTTTTCCCCCCAGGAAAATTTGCCCATTCACTAGCTGATTAGCCCATGTAAGGCTCAATCAGAAAACAGAAGCCAAACTGGGTATATAAATTAGGGTTCACTGGAGGAACAGATTTAATGTTAAAAATATATATATATATTTTAACTATATATATATATATATATATATATATATATATGTAACTATATAAAACATTTACTAGGTAAGTTTACGATGGCCGTCTATGTAATCAGGGATGGAATACAAAATGGCTGTCTGCAAACTGGAGATGCTGAGGATCCAGTCAAGGCCTGGAGTTCACTGCAGAGTCTGGTATGAGTCTGTGTCAGAAAGCTGAAAGGTTTGTGTTGGAAGCCTGAAGGAATTGGAGTTGAACCTCCAAAGCTAATGGCAAAGACTGGAGCTCTGAAGAAGAAGAAAAAGGAGGACTTGCTTCTTTCCCTTTTAATTCTGTCCAGGCTACAGGCCTCTTGGGTGATGTCACCATCATGTGGGGCAGGTCTTGCCTCCTCAGTTTACGGCCTATGTGTCAATTCCCCACAGACACACCCAGAGCTTCACTGATGTGCTAGGTGGTTCTTAGTCAAGTTGGCACATCACAATTAAAGATCATACCAGATATTTCCAACAGAAGGAATTTAGCATGGGACCTCACCATACAAATGATGGAAGACATGAGAAGCCACACAGGGAAAGGGGGTCAACCAACTCTTTACCACCCTATCAAGGGAAAGAAGGACAAAGGGAGGAGGCAGCGTGCTACAGGGCCCAGCAGCTGTTGCCACCAGTCCCACCAGTGGGACTCCCTGCAGAAGTGGAGTCCCTGGAGGGAGGACTGGAGGAGAAGATCTAATAGAGGAGAAGTGCCCCAACCTCCCCATCTTCCCCACCCTTCAGTGTTCCACTAGCACCTCACACTGGCTGAATCTACCCAGAAATGAGAAGGACAAAATGGGGAATGGAGTTGAAAAAAAAGATAACTAACCATCCTTCTGACTGAAAAAAATCCCAGAGTGGGTGGCACATGCCTGTAACCCCAACTCTCTGGGAGGCTGAGGCAGGAGGATTCCAAGTTCAAGCCTAGCCTGGGCAACTTAATGAGACCCTATCTCAAAATGAAAAAAAGGCCGAGGAAATAGCTCGGTGCAAAGGTCCTGGTTCAATCCTCAGTAACACACACACACACCCACACATACACAGACACATGTGTATACCCACACATGTGCAGAGAGTACCCGCTACAAAGGCATTCCAGTGCTGAGGTGCCACGGCACTGGAATGTCAAGGGTCAGATGCCACTTGGACGACACAGTACTGAAGCGTTACCTCTGCATTCAACATGCACCCAAGTCCTTTCTTACTATAGTTTTCTGCCTTATAAGCAGAAATAATAATCTTTTGATTATTTTGGGGCCCATTGGCAGCCTTGTTAGGTTTTGTTTAATTGGTCTGAATTAGCATAATTTCCATAGCTCAGGCAACACCATAGAGGTCACTTTCTGCTCTGGCAACAGTCCATCTTCAGGGGCATTTGTGGAAGGAAGGGAAGTCTGCTGGTGACAGTCCTTACCCACACTGGTTCTGGACCTGCAGAACTGGACAGTGCAGGCAGTGAGCACATAGCCCAGTCCTGTGTGGGCACAGACATCCAAACGCTATAAACCATGTTCCCCCATATTCATTCTGATTGTCAGTCTCATGGTACAGGTTGTACTGGACTAAGAGGACAGGTTCCTAAACAAGCACGTGTACCATGAGTTGAACTATGATAGTAATTACTATAAGAAACCATTTCAGGGACCCCCAAAATAAAAACCATTGGAACAATGAATTAGAATGCGATCAAATAGAAGAGACTGAAATGAAAACTTGGAAGATGAGTTTAAAACGTCTACGGAAAAAGTTCATGCACATGTGAGAAATGACTCAATGATTTAAAATAAGGAACAGAAAAACCAAAGGAATGCAGGCATCCAGCTGAGACAACACTATTGAGAATTCAGAGCAGATCTGACCAGATCAGCTGATATCCCCTCGAGGTCAGAGATATACTAGACTAAGATCAGAATAGCAAGGAGCTTACTGGGGGAAAGCCCCCAAATACACTGAGAATCACATGTGAGTCTCCTGTTAGGAATTTCACACAGACTACCACTGAGATAACCTTTGCTTTTCTTGGATCCAAGGGAGCCACTGTGAGTCACCTACGAGCTACAGACGAGGAGGGGGCACGTTTATGTGCAAATGGGCAAATGACTGTGAATAGAACCTCGAATATGATAAAGTCTTCTGAAATTTAGAATTGTTGCCCATTGGTGACTTATTGTTAAGTACTATTCCCTGGGATCTTGCATTTCTAAAAATACTATTTGCTTTTTATTTAACACTGAATCTTTGATGTTTTAGAATACAAAAATAGTGTCTTATTATTTTAAAAGCTTAGGAGTGAAACTAGCCATATTATTAGAAAAAGAAGATATATGCAGCTATAGTCTGTTCAAATATCAAGAAGTGTGACTTTTCAAATTCACATTTCAATCTTTATTTACATAAGACTTTTAGAAATAGTGGGTGTAAATATTAAAACGCCCAAGCCTGGGTGAAATTTTATTGAGAGTAACTACAAATAAAAGGAAACTGATTTTTTAAAGTCAGTTTCTGAAATTTAGATGAAAAGAATATTGAGCATTAACAAAAAATGATATTTACATATCAATGTAGGTTTTCTGCTCATAGATTCATTTCCTATAAAACTAACAGAGGCAAGCTTGGGGAATTACAAAGGAAGGAAAAACCCTAATCAAATAGGTACTGTTGTTCAAACAGAATATTAGCCAAAATGATCCAATCAGTTGCTTGAGCTAAATATTATTTTTTTCTCTAAGCCATTCATGCCAGAACACAGCCTCTCAGAGCATTAGAAATTCAGAGCATTAGAAGGGTTTGCCTCCGACAGATGGGGGATTTGAAAGATACATTCCATTGAAATGGTGTGGGAAAAAGAAAGGGTTCCATAGCCAGGTATAGTTGCCTATGCGTGTAATCCCAGCACTCTGGGAGGCTGAGGCAAGAGGGTTACAAGTTCAAGCCCAGCCTGGACAACTTAGTAAAACTCTGTCTCAAAATGAGCTCAGTGCAAAACTCTGGATTTAATCTCAACACTGAAAAGAAAAATAAATAAATAAGGAAGAAAAGCAGGAAGGCAAAATGGCAGGCAGGAAGAAAGGAGAAGTCAGTCGCTAGCAAACAAGTAATTTAAACATAACAGGGTCATCTTTCTCAAATTAAAGCATTTGTATATCAGGGCACAACTGGCAGGTATTTGTATATAAGTATTTGTATATCAGGGCACAACTGGCAAGTACGTGAATCAACCTAAATATGTTCAATTTAAATTGTTGGACCTTTCATTTTAGTACAGTTTGGAATTATACCAAAGCATGCAATATAACTTGTAGCAATTTTTCTGATAATAGCATACATAAAGTAACAAAGTGCACCTTCACAGAGTATTAAATTTTGTTTTCATATTTGTCTGATGACTTATAGATAATGAGATTCACATGAATGACAGATGTCATGATATTAGTCTTTGTTTAGGACAGAATCAGTGCCTACCATAGTAAAATCACAGTAGCCTGAAATGTCAATTGAAGGTCTCTATAAGTTATGGACTTAATCTTTTGCTTATCAAAAACAGCAATATAATTCTTTGAATATCTTTAGGGGACACTCTCAGAAACACACACACACACACACACACACACACACACACACACACACACACCAAGTCTTGGTTTCTATGTGGAATTTAAATACAATTCTATTTTATTGCAATATTAAGATTTGAGCTTTAACATAAAAAACCCCCAAGAATTACAGAGGTTATCAAAAAAATATTAACTTGTTCTTAGAGTAAGTTCAAAATTAATAACAAAGGTATTATTATGCTAATATATACTTTATGATATTCCGCCCCATAGAGGAGACTGAGAATTGACTCTGGCAGTTTTTTTTTTTTTAACCTCCCTTTACATTGAACTGATAGTGTGAACACTGTGTTTCCTTCTGAAATCTATTATTTATGTGACATTTGTGGAAACATGCAAGGAAAACTTAAACAGAAAAATACAAAAATAATGTGGATTCTCAGTTAAGTAATTAAATAAGAGCTGATCTTTTCTCTAAGATGTCCTTGCCAAGTAAAGTGTTCTCTTCCTTTCCTAAAAATCATTTTTTTAGGAAAAATATTAGATGTATTTATTTACAATTTCTATTTCTGATCTGAAGCTGGAAACAAATTAATGTGTTCTTCCACAGGATGCTAAGCAAAGCTCAAATCAATCTTTACCTTTATTTATGTTACTCATTCCTTAGAAATGTAATTGCAGTTTTTATTAACTTTGTTTTATGGATCTAATATTTAAGAAGAAGTCTATCTTTTATGTCACAGCAAGACGGAATGCACTTACAGATTCCCCAGCAACACATCTCGGGCAAGGCTGAATCGTGCTCCTTCCGCCGTTTTGAGGAATCTAACAAATCACAGGCATAGATGTATTAGAACAACGATTATTTATTCATAATATTTTTAAAATATGTAAATGGGTTCACAACTGGTTTGGCAGCACAGGCACATACGCACCACTGAGCTGGGCCTTCCCTGGCTGCCCAGCGGCCACGGTGCATGGGGGCCGCCTCTCGGCAGAGGCTCCGTGTCCTCTGTGCCCCAGGATCCCAGAACAGTCGTGTTCACCTGAGGGCTGCCTCGCTCGTGTCCACTGGCTTCTGATGTCCTGCATGCCCGTTTCTGAGGAAAACACAGTATCACATTAGATGTCTCATGAAGCACACAACACTCTAATTGAATCTGCTTTCAGAAAACTCAAGCTCCAAATACAAACCCCTGTGGAGCAGGAAAACTTTACAAGACTTTTGAGGAGATGACTTTAAACTTATCTGCTCAGGAATAACCACCATCAATTACATTTAACCTCATTATTTCTAGCACTGTCTGATAGTTACTTAACTTTGTAGATTTAAAATAGTCATTTTAAACAATTTTGGCTGAAACTCTTATAATAAACTACTGTGACTGGTTTATTGAAAATGTACAAACCTATAAATTTTGTTCAAGAAACTAGTTATATGTTTCAACATATTTTGCTCAGTATTGAGTTACATACTTTCTTAACACAATATGAGTAATTCACATGTGAATAATTCTCTGTCTTACTGGCACTGAAGAGCAAATTAATTTTATTGATTTCAAATCTGCACAGTCCATAATGGGTAACTTCAGGGAAAGACAGCACTTGGTTTTCGCTTCCATGAGAACTAAAGAAAGTAATTACAAAAGTAATCCTCCAATGTGAAAGAAAAAGGTATTCTGTCCCAAAGTCCCAAGACTTGGTGTATTTCTAGAGTTACAATGAATTAAGCAACACAGGCTTCTGGTGGCAGATCAACCTTTGGAAAGAGTCACCCTGTCCACCTCTGGCCTGGTGGCCGCATCCCCCTGGAAAGCCCTGCTTCTCACCAGCAAGGTCTGCTGCTATTCATTTCCCAAGGCAAAAACTCCTCTGGTACGGTCTGCTGACATCATCCTGCCTTCTAAAGTCACTTGCCACTATCTTTGGCAAACTCGACTTTTGACAATTTTGTTTATTATCTGCATTGTTTATTTAATATTTTCTCAATTG
>RJWT010030948.1:0-14505 GCA_004365215.1 Cuniculus paca | reverse complement strand
ACTAGCAATGGCTACTGTAGTGTCTCATTTTTCAAAAGAGCTGTTCCTATCTTCTCACATATTGCCTTCAAATAGTAGGAAAGGGACTTAAACCAATCAAATCAAAGAATAAAAGCACCATTGGATTTCAGAACCATTTCTCCATATTTATCAGGAATTTTGTATCTTATTGAGTCTTTCAGTTTCTTACACTAGGGAGGCAATGCAATGTTTACACATTTGTGTTTGGTTTATTTCACTTATGAGTGTGGTCTCAAGTCTCATCCATTTACCTATAAAAGCCTCAATGTGATCATTTTTTATAGCTGAATAGTACTCCATTGTATAAAAGTACCACATCTTCTTTATCGAATCCTCAATTGATGGGCATTTGGGTTGTTTTCAAGATTTGGCTATTACAAATTGTGCTGCTATAAACATGGGTGCACATATATCACTGTGGTAAGATGATTTCACTTTTTGTGGGAATAACCCTTCTCCACTGTTGGTGGGAGTGCAGACTGGTGCAACCACTGTGGAGGTCAGTCTGGAGGTTTCTCAAAAAGCTAGGACTGGAAGTCCCATTTGACCCAGCTATTCCGCTTCTGGGCATATTCTATATTTTTTCTATGTGGGGAAAACATCCTCTTTATATATTACATACGTACTTTAAGGAGTGTTAGGACTTAAATAAAGGCAAGTAAATGAGTGATTCTCACTGTTTTTCTGGTTTTCATATCTGTTATCTCCTTCCTCATATATAAAGTGTGATTTTTGCAGTATTATCAATTTCTGGATATTCAATGGTATCATAAAGATTTTTATGTCTTAAAAAGAGAGGAAGGAGAAGAAAGCCATTTTGGCAATTAAGATGGTATTCAGGATTTACATTGTCTGTGTCAAACCTAAATCAGTCATTTATGCTATCTTTGCACATCAAATACCACTGGTATGAATAAAATTTGTGAGTTTATATAATAAATAATAAAAACTCAAAAAATGCTAGTAAAGCAAGTTGTGCTAAAATACAGTCATTATGCTACTAGTTATTCACTACAGCACTGATTCTTCATAATCCCTCTTGTTTCCTGAAAATGGATTCTTCATAATCCCTCTCGTTTCCTCAAAAGGTAATGCAAAACATAGAACACAGAATATCTAATTCAAGTCAACATGAGCTTAAACTACTTGCCTAATTTGATTGGTAAGCAATTATAAACCATATCCTATATGCCTTAAATATGGAAAATTTTCAGTTGTTCCTACTAAGTTATATCAAGGTCAGAAGTCATTTTCTGTAGACTAAGACCAAGGCACACATAATGGAAAGAATACTGCGATCATTTAGTACAGATATCTTTAATTTCAATCCTTGGAATGTGGTGCAGTTAATTTAGATTATAGTTTTTATCAGTAAGAGCATCGTATGACTCAAAATAGTTTCTGCCATGGTTTCACAATTTAAGCACCATTGAAATTTGGACCAAATACTGCCTTTTGTGGAAGCTGCTCTGTATATCAGACAATTTTTACTTGTATTTCCAGACTTTACGTATTATATTCCTGTAGCGTCCAACATCCCTAGATTTGACAATCAAAAATGCCAGCAGACTTTAATGAATGTCTGTGCATGATACAAGGCAGCAAAATTCTTTTTCCTTTGTTGAGAACCATTAATATAATCAATAACTTTACTTAAATCATTAAGAAGGGATGTATTAGTAGCAACAAAAGAGGCAGTATTTTGAATCAATATTGTAGTCAGGCACTGTACTAGGTATTATGCTTTTATTATCTCTAATCCTCTAAACAATAAGGAGATGTTTTTGTATTATTTTATAGATAAGCAACCTAAAACTGAGAAATTATATAGTAATTTGAAAAGCCAAGAACTATCTCCAGATCAGATAGATTCCAAACCCAGTATTTTTCTACTGCCTATTTTTATCAATCCTCTGATATCAAACATTATGATGATTTCCAAAACTAAATGATAGATCAGTACTTGATACTTAACAATGTCATTTTGAAAGCGAACCAGAATCTAAGCAATATATGCCAAAATTTTAAGAACTCTCAAAGATTTGAGGCATGACATTCATGAGATGGAATGCTGGTTACTTAATCGCACTCACTACACTAACACCAACATCTAGAAGAAAATGTAGGACATACACCGAAAATAAAATGATCAGTGCAAGAACTTAAAATAAAACATGATCCTAATGTTTTAATGTAAAAATATTCCATCACCTCTGCTTCATGACCTAGAATTTGTGATGTAAATAATTTACAATAATATAAGTGCGATATCACCAGGTGTGTGTGCATGCAAGATAAATTTAGGTTCAAAATGAGTGGTAAAACACATCAGGAGCTGCAGAGGAGAAAGGTTATTGTACTCAAAGAAAAACACACTTGATTTTTGACTGCTTCTTTCTTTGAATTTTCTCTTCCCAATTACTTTTATTTTTCTTTTTTGTGAGCAGAATATATTTATTGAGAGAAAGAAAGCTTCTGCCTGAGAGAGTGACACAATGGGTCATGAGTGGGTTGCCAAAGACAGGCTTTTCTAGGAACTTTTAAAGAGCAAAGCCACAAGGTGAGATGGATCCAATATGGGAAAACCTGGGAACTCACAAGGCAGACGGGCATGAATTCTGAGAGTATTTGATTGAAATTTATATGCAGGAAGCCAGTTGTTGTAGTCACATATATAGATAACTAATATGTGCATGTATAGATAAATAATTTGTTTATTGTTGCTTACTAAATGTTTTTAGAAAATTTCAGAGAATAAAAGCTCGTTTCCATGTGGCATTTGCCTTGTTTTATGTACCGGCTCAGAAATAGAATTATAGATATTATTACTTATCCATTAATGTGCTTATGCATTATCAATTACTTATTGAGCATTGATTATAGGAAGCCGATTAAGAGATCAAACTCATATGGTTCTCATCCCAAAGAAGACTATTGAATGCATTCAACTGTTTGTATTTTTCAAATACTTTCCCTGTAAAATTACTCTAATCCTCGCAGCCACCAAAAGTGAGAGTCAGCAAAGATAAGAATAATTGTGCAGAGCTAGATGGAAATAGTACATTTTATATCACACCAGTCTTTGTTTCCTCTCTATATAGGGAAAATATCTTCTTTACCTACTTATCTAGTAATAAGAATCTGCAACTAGACATAGTATGGACATGGTAGGGATATAGTAGAAGAGTGAAAAAAGAAAAATGGTACTAAAACTAGGGCTAGAATTTTATTATTTTTAAAGAGTAACAAAATTATATTCACATTTCCATTGAGAAGCTCTCCATCTGCTTTTGACCTGAAAATTGGGAGATATAAATATAAAAGGATGAATAGGACAAACATAAAACCAAAGAAAAATATGGAACCAATTTTTCACTTGAGCTTTGGAGATTCTGCCTCCTGACCGAATGAATGTGCTTCTTCAAAATACAGAGACAACAAAGTGGCACACATTCAAACATACACAGTTGCATTTAATACAAAGAAGTTTATTGATATTCATCCATATATTATTCATTATTCAACAACAGAACAAGTTGAAAGAGCAGCAGAGAAATTGGCCACATTTCATTCATTGAGAACATTAGAATTAGTTCACATTAAATTAGGTATACGTGTGTGTGTGTGTGTGTGTGTGTGTGTGTGTCAGTCCTGAGATTTTTAGGTGAAGGGAATGTCAACAATAATGCGGTCTCTTTTTAAATGATTTAGCCATATGGAAATGTACTTAGAGATTGTTCTAAAGAAATCTTATATGAAACATAAATATGAGCAACGATAGTAAAATTGCTCTGAGAACTGTGTTCCATTGCACTATATTAATCTTTCATTGCTCACCCATCCACTGTAGGAGTCTGCAGGATAACTAGTATTCAAGGGTGCACAGTCTGATGATTACTAAGTGGTCCTGATCCTTTACTTTATAAGAGAATATACGAATGCTCAGAAAAGTAGCAGGACTTGCCCAACATGTTTCACTAGCTGTATGTAAATTGTGCTTTAGAAATGCATTTAGGTTCATACTACTAACAGTTGTGCTGATTTTTATATCATCTGTTACAAGTCTGATGTAAGGGACTAGGTGCTTACCAGGTCACTCACTAATGATACCTCTTGTCACTTCAAAGAATGCGTAAGAATACTCAGTTGTGAAAATTTTCCACTTTCCTTAAAACTCAATTTCAGACGTGTCCCGGTCCAGGACTGACCTAAAAGTTATTGATCAAAGTATGAGTTTTTAAGAGGCGATCTACGAATAGAATTAATACCAGAAAGATCTCAGAATGATTGTTTTCTCTTACTGTGTTCTTTAATTGGTTGATTATTTGCCTTATTATTTTAGCAGTGATTAATTCAACTGACATAAATACTAAGGTTACTGGGAGCAGTCAAAATAAATCAATGAAGAGCAATATATATCTATGTGGCAAAGAGAGTACAAACACCCCCAGACACAACTGGCCAGTCTAGAAACACTCACCAAGCCTTTGATATATAATAAAATAGAATTTAAACTGCTTTTTGTTTGTTTGCTGATAGGGGAATCTCTGAAAATGAGAATAGATGTGCAGGAATTGAATAGGAAATTAAAACTACTTACTAAAGCATTTACTTAGAGAAAAAAAGTCGCTAGGTGGTTACATTCTGATGTACAGCCCAATTTTCACTTAACAAATTGTTAATCATAGCAAAATATTATATCCATTTTAAGTGGATGAAAATCATTTTCCTCCTACAGCATATTGTGTGATTTTGCCTTTATGCCAAAAAAAAGAGAATCCCTATACATTTATGTGTCTATATCTTAATTTATGAATGTATGTGTGTGTTTGTCCCTCTGAAGCTTACATGATTTTCTATTTTTAATGAGAATGCTCTACTACTGGTTTATTAAACTGTATCATCAGCTTTATTTTCCAATACGAATGTGAAGGGAAGTGTTTCTAAGCTGTTCAAAAGAATAATTTCTTGTTAAAGCCAGCAGATCAAACTCTGACCAAATTTTACACAAGCTAGAATATACAGCTGTTTAGGCATAGCACTAAAATAGGTAGAGAAACAAGAGCCCCATTTTTCTCTTAAGCTCTTAAGGAGGAGGAGGAGGAAGAGGAGGGAGAGAGGCAGAGAGAGAGAGAGAGAGAGAGAGAGAGAGAGAGAGCAGAGGGAAATGGAAAAAAGGCAATTAAGCTAATGCAAGTTGGGTGTCAGAAGGTTATAGATATTTCAAGAGCTGAGCAATTTACCGTCTGGAAAAGGAGAAGAGCTCTTGCATAAAATGTCCCCCAGTTCAGATTTATTATGCTTTTAGTTGTGTTATATGTGATACAATTAGCAGGAGGTGCCAATAAGGCGTTCTCTCAAGGACGTGGTCATCCCGTGCCATCTGTTATTAATTGCATTGTCCTTTCCTCATCCAGCTAGAGGGGAAAAAGTTCTCTGAGAAACACCTGCAAATTCTCACCACACAAACGACTAGAATTTAAAAATACTTAAACAAAAGGAAGTAGGATAGGTCAGATCTCTAAACTGCCCACCATGAGCTGAAAAAGAAGGAAAAATACGATCAGCTCTGATGTGTTAGAATTTCATTCCTGGGATTGTTTATCCTATCATTATATGTTACTACATTTATAGCTTTGGAAGTCACAAAATGTAGTGAAATGAAAAGTGAATAATTAAAACACGCTACTATAAATGCAGCCATTCTATTAGAACTTAGTAAGGAGTCAAATATTTAAATACATTTTTATAAAAATCACAAAAGAAGATAAAAATTGACTGAATTAGTTCTATTAAATTCATTCTTACAAACAGTGCAGAAAATTAACATTCCAACAAATATGCAAACGTTTTCTTAAATTGGCACCTATTTTCATGCATATTGTCTGTAAATATAAATCATTAAAGGATGCTGTTAAAAATCAAATAGCTATTAATACAATTTAATTTCAGAAGCACTAACTTACCATTAACTTTAACCATTTCTGCTGCCTGTTGTTTTTGGTAATTTCCAATAGACACAAATCGTTGAAGCACGTGAGCAACTGCTACAGTTGCTGTGTTTTCTGCTCTCTTGGTTGAACAAAAAAGAATATTCTCCATGCTAGTGGGTTGAAGCTGAAAAGCACTCCAAGTGAATATTTTTAAACTCCTCTTTGACCATTAATTCAAAATATTTTCAAAAATGACACTGAAATTCCCTCAAAAGGCCAAAGTGAGGAAGTATTTTGAAGGAAATGAATGCAATTTAACTGCTAATTTCCTGGAAGAAAAACAGTGTTTTGTACCTTAACTACCTACAGTTTGCTTGACAGTTAAATTACCTGTCTAAAATTATGCATCTACTTGTATTAAATTCAACTAAATTTTGCTCATTGAGACTTGGCAAGGGAAAACAAAATTTTTCTATATGATCATTCTTATAAGCTACTGTAAGAAAAAAACAGGAAAATATTTTCTTTACACAAGATTTGAAATACTAGATTAGGAAACTGCTCTAAGTTTGTTATATATCACTATATTAGAAATCTATACTAAAATTAATTTTATGCATCAAAGCTCAAATTCCAAAAGATTATTTTGAAATATGGTTACAATGGATTCATTTTATTGAAAGAGGCAATTCCTTTGTACCAGCATCTTCACTTTTGTATACTAAGCATACATTTCTGTCTGAATTATCTTTATCTTTCTCATTTGTTGGTTCTTTTGAGATATGTTTCATTTTGCCACCAGTTTAAAAGATCCATTCATTGCTTACTTCTAATTATTTCATTTTTTAAAATTTAAGAAGTAATTTGATGGTTATATTGCTAGATTAATTAAGAGATCAAGAATACTATATCACAATGAATGTAATAGACATAAAAATTTCCATTCTTATGACCTATCTTTTAGGTATATTTAATCAAATTGGATGCCAAAATTGTTTTATGTTGTTACGTTTTTCTTTCAGAGAAAGACTAAATTGATTGCTTACTATTATTAAAAAATGATAGTGTATCAAAGTACAATATTGTATGCATGAACACATTGTTTGAGTCAGTAACATTAATGTTTTTTAAATGACAATTTTTATTGTCATAGACATTGCAACTATTAATCAAAATATCAGTCTCCTGAATTTCCTTAATTTTATTTATTTTGCTTTCCTATATCATGGTGTTATTTGGTACTACTTTTAGTTGACAACAGAGACAACCAATAACTTCAGTGTCTTAGAAGTGAATTAGTATAGACTGAGTATGAATCTCTCCTAGGGGAAGACTCAGAATAGAGCAATGATCTGATGAATTATTCTCTTAAGAAGCTAACCTTTAGGTCCTTAGTCACAAAGGTATCAGATCTTTAAATGTCTGCTGAATCATGCATCTGGAAAAGATGTACATTTTAGCTAACAGTAGCTCAATTAGAAATACAGCAATACTATTCCAGGATTATCAAAAATATTAAAACAACCTTAAAAAGCATTTCCAAGCTAATTTTATTATTATGCTAATTCAATTTTTATGCATTAACAATCTATGTGTGTCCAGGAAAATGTATACATGAATTTAAATAACAATAATAATATCTACTTTCTAATTGAGAATTTAATGAAATAATTATATAAAGCCTCCCTTGGATTGTATTGGAGCCTCATTTACCATCCTAAGTACACTTAGTAATATTTTTTTAATTGTGGTAAAATTTCAAAACCTCAGACACATCTTTCAAAAACAGTAGAGTTTACATGATAGTGTTTTGAAAAAGAAAGTAATTCAGCCATTAAATGGACAGAAAAGTCCAATATTTTATAACAGAAAATATTTTAGAGCTGACTCTCTTGGACTAGATGCAAGTCCTTAGACTAATGATTTAACCAAGCTAAATCCCAGTCTCTCTAATGAAATGAGATTAATGAAATAAGTCTACGAGGGTTTTGAACAAAAAGAGAACCAAATCAGCTACAGTCTTATGACTGCACTGGCATATAGGTAAATATAAATTCTTGTCAGCTGAGGTGATCGTAATAGGAGAGTAGTTATTAATGATTCCTTTGAACACAGGAATCTCTTATATTCTGGTCATGGCATATATACAAACAGTATATATACATACTTGTATGTATAGTATACATACAAGTCAGAATGATTTACCCAGATAGCAGTCTATGTAACAAGAGGACAACTCTTGCAATCTAATGTTTAGTATGATTTTATAGGGAAATGTTGACTCTGGAACTCTATGAAGTGCCAGAATTTAGTTAGGACCATGAGCAAAAGCTAAATACTTTAAGCTATTAATAAATAACTTAATTTCAGAAAGTATTTTTTCAAGGCAACATTAATTCATTGGCATAATTTAGAGAACTACTGTATTGGGGAAGGGAGTATCTTCCAACTTACCATTATTTCTTGAATCTTAAATATTCTTAAAAAGACTATGTGTATTTTCTGTTTTTGTTCATTAGCTTCTTGAGCACAAGAAAACACCCAGGGTTATCAGTGTATTATATTAGGATTCCCACTTTTACTAATATAAATATTTATTATAAATTTACTATGATCATGTATACTCACATGTGTTACATGTAATACTTCATTGATTATCATGGAATCTTCATTACTCAACCCATTTTAGTGATGTGGAATCTTAGACAAATAAAATTTCAGAAGCACCTGCTCAAAAGTAGAAGTTAGCTGACTTGGGTCTTGTACTACTGAAATGAAATGCCAAAATCCTGTCTAAAAGTTGGTGTAATCTACACACTACCATTTTTCCTTCCACCAACTTACATTTAAATATGGAATACTTACAGTTAATTTCCATTTTCTCTTGCTTTTGTTTTACTTTCTCCCATAAATAGGAGATATGTACTAAAGCAAACTTTTTTTTGGTGTTATTTGAAACATTTACATAAAAAAGCTGTCTTGGTTTTCTAAAAGCAGTTTTGGGAAAAATAAAATTTTCCATGAGTTGTGAAAGTCTGTTTTCTACTGACTGCAGGCAATACTTTGATAACATTGATACAATGACTTAAGAAACTTCATTACAAACGTTACTTAAATCATTTCTGAGTGTAGTTTGACCCGTAAATGTTTTTGAGAAATTTCCTGAATTTTCAAGAATTTAGTAGTTTTATACTTGATTTTTATTTGACGTAAATGGGAAATAAAAGGCAAATGGATTTTAAATACACATTCATTAAAAGGAACCATTTTCTGAATCTTTTGAGTTTTGCGATTGTCCTCTTTGCGCCAATAAGCAGGTTACGACACTTTCATTTGTGTAAGTTGTGCTCAAGCTCTGCTTTTTGTTGTTTTCTTTCTATAAGGGTTCGAAATTTAAACCAAACTGAAATCCCAGAGCCAAAATGAAAAGAAATAATATGTGTGCCTGAAAAAAATTAAAGAATTGTATGACTTTTCACGGTTGTCATTGCTGTTTGTGTTTTTTTTCGCTAAAATTTCAGACAATTTTGGGAAAAATCGATATGTTTTTCTGTCTACAAATTAAAATACAATACCCTCTTTGATGTCATTTTAACATCAAGATTAAAGTACCTGGGAAAGGATGATGTCAAAGTTAGCTCTCCACTTTAAATCTCTGCAAGAATCTGATTGCAACTCAGACAAACTATTGGAAGAACAAGAATGCCGCTGTCTCAATTGAAAAGATTAAGGGCAAGGTAAGGAATAACACAGAGAAGAAAAAGAGATCAATCAGTCCATTAACATAGAATAGACCAAGTGAAATAATGCGCCTCAGTGAATGTGCCACAAGGGAACAAAGGGGAAGACCTGTCTGTTAACACAGAATAGAGCAAGCAACTCGACAACACAAGTGCACCAAGATGAACAGAAGCAAAACAGATCCTGTCCCTATTCCTAATCTAACCATATACAATTCCTTAATCATAATTCTTTACACACTAACCCCTCCTTCTAACCTCGATAGAAATGCCAACCTCCTGAATTGGAATACTGATTTCCCAAACAGATGTCAGACATTAGCCACTGGCCTCAGCTGACATCAATATTAATCAGCTAATCTTAACATTAGCAAAACATACGCATCTTAAGAATAAACTTGTGCTACCATTATATAGAGGACAATTATTAGCAAGTTTAATTAAGATGATTCTAGCACATCGATTTTCAACTGAAATCTTTTTTATAAAAATATGTCTTTCCTTGATTTAATAAGGTTGTAATTGTCATTTAAAGTTTATATTTTTCATTTTCCTAAAGACATGGAAATGACGTGTGAAGCAATTCTACCTTCAACTGCTAAGAATAGAGATTTCTTAAACTATTAGTGACTTTTTTGTTATTGAAAGAATTTCAATTACTAAATTCCCTAGTGGTTATTATTTATTCAGTGCCATTTTTTAAAACTTCCCCAGAGACTGTCTGTGCATTTGAAATTTTCAGACTGTTAGTTGGATTTTCCTGTATTTTTTAATTGTTGGACAGCTAACTCCACATAAGAATTTCTAAATATGAATTTCTTGGGGGGCAATGCTAGGCATTGAACCCAGGGCCTTGTGCTTGCCATGTTGATGTGCTGTATTACATTTATTATTCTGTATATGTCGAACCATCCCTGCATCCCTACAGTGAATCCTATTGGGTCATGGTGAGTAACCTTTTTGATGATTTTCTGCATTTTGTTTGCTAGTGTCTCACTGAGGATTTTTGCATCTATGTTCATTAGGGAGATTGGCGTATAGTCCTCCTTTTTGGTTGGGCCATTCTCTAATTTTGATAACAGAGTAATTTTAGCCAGGTGTCCCTCAGACCAAGGACTAACATCCAGACCATATAAAGAATTGAAAGAAAAAAAAAATCACAGACATCCTCAAATTAAAATACCTAATCTAAAAATGGGCATCTGAGGTAAACACACACTTCTCAGAGGAAGAGACAAATGGAAAATAAATATACAAGAAAATGTTCAACATCACTGATCATATCAAATTAAAGCACTGAGATTCCATATCACTCCAGAAAGAATGGTTATTATCAAGAAATCAACCAGTAACAAATTCTGCGGGAGCTGTGGAAAAAAAGGAACCCTTCTCCACTGTTGGTGGGAGTGTAGAATGGTGCAACCACTGTGGAAATCAGTGTGGAGATTCCTCTAAAAACCAGGATTAGCGGTCTCATTTGACTCAGCTATTCTGGGAATCTTCCCAGAATTAAAAACATCATACCACAGCAATGTATCCACTTCTGTGTTTATAGCAGCACAATTTGTAATAGCTAAATCTTGGAAATAACCTAAATTCTCATCAATGCAAGGAGTGCTATTTGGCCATAAAGGATAAACTTGAGCCATCTCTAGGTAAATGGATGCATCTTGAGACCATATATTTAAAATGAAATAAATGACAAACACATGTGTAAATATCACATTGTTTCTCTGGTGTGAGAAGCTGAAAGAGTAAATAAGGACCAAAATGTACCATAGATAATGAGAAATAGGAAGAAACAGTTTAAAAGAAAGGGAAACTTAGGAGGGGAGAGAGGTAAAGGAAGGCAGAGGAAAAACAATAAAGAGAAGAATAAAATGAAAACAAAGCTTTGTAAATAAGGAGGGCAAAAGGGGTTGAAGGGAGGAGAGAGTTTGGGAAAACAGGAGGAATATACATATCACACATACAGGTACAAATTCCCTGTAATGAAGATAGTCATTATGTATATCTAAATTGTACCAATAAACTTAATTTAAAAGCACTTACTTATTAAAAACATTTAATTCATATTAACCCAAAATGTCTGTGAAAAATTTTAATAAGATGAATTTACTTAAGAAAAATGAAATCATTCATTGAAATAAAAATGGACAATTTTATTTTTCTGAATTTTGGCAACAAAATAATCTGGAATCTGCCTTTCATCTGGCTTAACATGTCTTAATCCAAATCACACATTCCTGTCCAACCCTCTAAAGTTTCGTACATTTTCTTTCTTTCATATAGTAACACATATATTCCAAGGAAAATTAAACATTTATAAGCACTTCTGTGGTTGTTGCTGCAAAGGACAGCAATAATCATAGTAAGTTATTTCTCTTATGACGCGATGTGAGTCAGATCCTGATACACTTCTCAGACTTGTCTTAGGAGCTGGATTAATAAAGTGTCATTCACTGTAAGTTCACAGTATAATGGAAGCATAATTACACTCATTTACACAAATATAGAAGTACAATGTTTAGGAGTACAATGTTTATCTAGGAGTTCTAGGAGTACAATGTTTATCAGCCTAAATACCGCTTCTGCTATTATAAAATTTAGAGTCTATGGAGAGAATACTACACACAAATGCAGTCCAGACATTTACTGCACATAAAGTCTGCTCTATATACTTGAGGACCTTTTGGGGATAATATAAGAAAAAAGCAGCTGTAGAAGAAGTGTAGAAAAATAAAGTGCTATGTAAAACAGCAGTAGAAAGAATGAGAAGACTAAGAGCTGAAGATGGAAAATAAGAGAAGATAATGATAATGAGTTATTCTAGGCACGGAAGTATTTGCTCCAATCAGATCAAGACTGTAAAATAAAATAAAGATCAAATAATAAAAGGACAAAGTGAGGAGGACTTGGAGTACTCTGCCACACTGAAGTTTTTGGCCTCCCATGGTTCTCACTTATGCTAAAAATGCATCTTCAGTTACCAAAGTGGTAACTGAGAAATCATTTTATCCATAGGTATTGCAAGGATCATGAAGAATGCCACGGTTACAAGACATTAGCAACACGAATTTGGGTTCTCTACACACAACAAAAACTCACAGGTTTTTTTCATCTGTGTCCCTAAGTACTGGAATTGTTAGATGTGAAATGGACATACCATGGCTTTGGACAACTCTAACGTACACATGAAAGGAAAAGAGAACTTGAGGATTCCTAAGGCAATAAGAAAGCATGAGTTTATGTAACACCACCAATTCCCATTATATGTAATTCAATAAATGTTACACTCCTGAGTTATTTTCACTCATATATATTTGAATATGCATGTGAGTATATATATATATTTTTTTTCACGAACTTAATTTGTCCCACAATTCTGGTGGCTGCATTCTTTTTCTTGCAGGGAAGATGGCTATGGTCATATTTGTTCCAATGCAGAGCTGGAGAATGGAAGCAACACTTCTTGCTGAACACTTCTGTTTGTGAATTGAATTGTTTGCGAACAGAAGTGTTCATGAACCAAGATATTGCTATGTATGTTTTTGACTTTTACCCCACACCAGTGCCCTCTCTTGAAAGAAATGAACCCTTAGGAAGGTTTCACTGAAGAATACTTGCCTGCTCATATAAATGCTCTGATTCATCAAACATACAAAAAGCAGATATCTATAATAGAATATTTTGTAAGTTGTATTGAGTTATGTGGACATTAATCAAAAGACCTAAATCAAATTAGAATTCAGAAGTTCTTTAAAAACAATACAGGGGAAAGTAATCCAACTTAGCTTTTCTGATAGGTGCACATTCATCACGCCAATGTTCTTATATAAGTGCCATATTAAAGATGCCAAGAAATTTTAATCTTACAGAGAAGAATATTCTTATCTGTCTCTGCTTTCAGCGTTCTTTATCAAGGTATTTTACATCACATGTGAATGTTACCCTACAATATAAATTTATATAGCTACGTAACAGTAGATTTGTTAAAATAGAAGCATATGACATTTTGCAGTAATCTGACAAAAAGTGTGGTCTTCACCAAGACACACTTAAGAAACACGAAAAGAAAAATGAATCATTTAACTTTCTATTATTTCATGATAAAGGGAAGCATCATTTTATGATACTTAGCAGAATTAGGATATAATTCCACTAATGTGATATGTATATACTTGATACAGGCAAGTAAGTTTTACCTGTAAAGAATTTAGTATAGATAGTCTACCAAATCTGTTATGTTAACGTACCATAAGGAAAATGGAATTCAATTCCTAAATAATACTTGTCTGCCTTCCCAAATCACTGTGCCACATTACTAGAATTGTCGTATTTACTTTAATTCCCATTCTGGCATTTCTTTATATTTTGGGTTGAAAAATTCATGGACTATGTTAAATAGGGAACTAAATATTGCACAAGTATTTATTCGTGAAACATTCATTCAAATATTAATTTATTCAACATGTATTTAATGAGTGTTAATTATGTGCCTAGTACTGGGCTAATCTGAGTATGGAACTGTGAATAGGGTAGCTGCTCACAGTCTCTTCAAGCAGGTTATGTCTTTTTGACATAGTTAAAAAAATTATTTTTCTAGCTAAATATGGATGCTTGCTTATGCATATTTATCTCCCTTCCCAGGCTCTGCCAAAGTTATGGTAAAGTATTATGAACTCTAGGATACAGAAAAAGAGAACAGAAAAAAATAGACAAGTTATTTGCATTTTCTGGAAGACAGCATACAAAGAAGAGATAACATGCTTAATAGAATATAGGAAATAATAACTGCAATGTTAATGGGA
>RJWT010030947.1:0-14508 GCA_004365215.1 Cuniculus paca | reverse complement strand
ACCCCACCTTTCACGTGAAGGACGGCACCTTCTCTGTGCTAGTCTATAGTGGAAGTGCCCAGGGAGTCCTGGTCACTGCGCATGGCCAGGGGTGGCTGTTTTCTCTCTGACAGCAGCCTGGAGCTCTGTGGCTCGTGCAGGTGCCACACCCTTGCTGTGCAGCCCTCCCCTGAGCCCTGGACACTGACCTCTCCCGGCTCTCAGCAGCTTCCTGTGTCCCTGCTTCACCAGTCTCAGGTAGCATCCTCTTCACCTATCCTCCCCACCTTTGCTTTGAACTGAGCCCCCGAAACCTGCTCTGGAAGCAGCCCCTTTTCTAGGCTTCTCCAGGAAGGTGTCCAGTGTTAGACACAAAGCGAGCAGCAAATCTACCTCCTTGTCACTCTTACTGTGTGTCCCCAGGCTGGCTGGTGACCAGCCCTGTGAGCCTGCATGGCTGGGCTGACACTGCTGCAGATGCTCCCTCGAGGGAAGGTCCCTGCTCCTCGAGGCTGCTGAGCATAGACAGCAGGCAACTCCTGACCCTGGACCCCCAGTGTCCCCCACATCCCTTATGCAGCCTTTGCAACCACTATGTCCTCTGTTGTCTTTTAGTGACCAAGACAGTGACGGAGAAAGTGCCTTATAATTATGTATGAGCCTGAGCTGCAGGAGTCTGTGTGTATGTGCGATGTAGGGGTGATTAGAAGGATTATAAGCTCATGAATATGTATCACTTCCCTAACTATAAGAGAGACTGGGTAGGGGGAGCGGATATCAGGTTTGCTTCTTTTCATTGCACAAATCTCCGCATCCTCTCGGGAGTTTGCCCAGAGTGGCCCTGCCTCCCACACCCAGCAGATTAGTCCAGCTCTTTGGTGTACTGACCGTGGAGCTGCTTTTCCCCCAGGCCCCAGGAGGGGGTATGGGCACAGCAGCCACTGCCTGTCCAGAGATAGGCCTTCCCTTGTCCTCCCAGTTCTGCCAGGTGACTTTCCTCGGCTAACACTGTGGACTGTCTGCAATGTCCCTCTGGCCTCCGCCTGAGTCTCTGCCTCGTGGAAAGGACCCTGAACTGGGAGGAGGTGGCCCCCTTCCCCGACGAGCTCTGTGATCTGGGCCCATATGTGAAATATGCCTTGGGCTTGTTGCAAGGACTGCAGAAGATCGTACTCACCCAGAGCCTGCACGTAGCTGGTGTTCAGGAAACACTGGCTCACAGCAAACCCCAGTTGAATCCCAGTGCCCCATGGGCCTCAGTCTCCTAATCTGTGCAATGGCCCAGTTAGACTCTGGCAGGGCTGATGACCGGATTCCTGGGTGATAGAGAGCTGCAGCAGGTCTTGGCTGTGGGCTCTCTCCTTGCCCCCTCCAGAGGTCTCTGCTTTGGAGGTTGCTGAGTTCCTCATGGTGATGTGGCAGGCGTGGTCCTGGATGGGAGCTCAGGACATAGCATCTTCTGGCTCTGTGAGGCCTAGCCAAGAGATGCAGCTGGGTCCTCAGGGTGCCCCAGGGCCATTGTCATTGTCAGTGGAGGACAGAAGTGGTGGCCTCAACCCATCTCACTAGAAGGATCCCCTGCTGTAGACTCTGACTGCTCCCCACCACCACCCCGTTTTTCTGTTTTTGCAGTGAAGGTTGAACCCAGGGCCTCGTATGTGCTAGGCAAGCACTCGATTGCTGAATTACATCCCAAGCCCTGTTTTTTGAGACAGGACTCACTAAGTTGTCCAATCTGTTCTCAAACTTTAATCTTGCTACCTCAATCTCTCAGGTAGGTAGGATTGTAGGCGTGCACCACTGTGGCAGGCTTGACCTCTCTCTCCCTTGAGCACACCCCAGCTTCTGTTCCCTGTTGCTTCTGAGTCCATGAGAAGCCTGTGCTCTGCAAACTACTACATTCACCCAGTCAGCACTTGAGGACCTTGTTTGTTGAGACAAGTTCTGGCTAAATTGCCCTGGTGTGCTTCAGTGTGTGGTCTGGCTGCCTCAGCCTCTTGGTGCTGGGATTATAGGCATATGCCACTGTGCCCTGCTGTTGACATTTTTCAGAGAGCCAAGACTGACTCAGTTTTGTACTGTCTCCCCCAGCATATGCACTGCACCATCTGCACCCCACGGTGCAGTCAGGTGGGAGCTCTCAGGGCGCTCTGCAAGTGCCTCAGCTGGGGAGCTGGGCTGACAGACTGCCCTCCACACTGAATGCCAGGTGATGGGCTCTTGCCAGAGTCTCTGACTTGGTTCACTTGGCTCAGGGGAGACCCTTGCACCTGTATCTTTGTCTTAGGCCCCCTGGCCTGTTTGTGGTACTCCTTTCTCTCCATCGCTTGGCAGGTTTTCTCATGCCTCCTCTCTAGGCCTCATATCTTACTCTCGCCCTCTAACTCCAACTTCAGGCTGCTCTGCTGGAGCAGGAGGCTTCTGCAGATGCTCCCAGCCTGGAATGCCATTGGCACTAACTTGGGGCCCTGGTCTCTGCCTGCAAGTCCTCCCCACCGGCTCCTCCCTGCAAAGTCACACCTGTATTCTTGGACTCTGAATATAGCTCACCCCCTGCCATCCACAGCCTGGGCTGTCAGCACCTCAGTTCTGCCACCCCCGTCCTCTGCCAAGCTGGGAAAAGACCTTGTCCTTGAGGGCCACTGCGGCCCAGCAGCCGCGTTCACCCACCTGCCGAGTGCATCTCCAGCTGTTTGCTGGGGATAATAATAGCCTGTTTTCTAAGCAAGATGAATCTTGCTGTCGTCCTACTTTCTAATACTCAGCTGTTTGTCCCCAGTCACCTCTCACTGCCCTGATGAAGCTCCTTATTCCTGGAACTTTCACTTTGGCTCTTTTAAGCCTCTCTGAAGCTGTTCCATCTTAGATTTTTTATTTTTGTGTGACCCTTTGAGAGTGTGTGTGTGTTTTACTGGGAATTGAACCTAGAACCTTTTACTGAGTCATATCCCCAGCCTTTTTTTTTCTTTTAATTTTTATTTTGAGAGAGGGCCTCATTAAGTCAGGAGCTCAAGCTTGTGATCCTCCTGCCTCAGCCTCCAGAGTATAGGCAGCACATCCAGTTGACATCTCACTTTAAAGGAAGCTCGGGTTTGGCCTCTTAGTTTCTCTGCCTTTTTCGTTTGGCCTGCAGGGAGGAGAGGGCTAACAGTAGCCTCACTTGCCCAGCCATCACAGGCCCATGGGCCCCTAGTCTAGCTGGGCAGTTAACTGTGACCTTCTTTCCGAATGTGCCTTTTCAGGATTGTTTGCTTCAGATGCTGTCCCATGTGGGCTTAGCCTTGCCCCCAGACCTTCCTGAGCCTCCCAAGATCAGAGGCAGGCTGCCTGCTACCCACAACTAGGAGTATGCAGTGTCTCAAAGCAGTGGGGACAGTAGCAGACCTGAACAGAGGGAACAGGGAATTGGAAGCAGGCTAGAGGGTAGGCGTACAGGAGGCCAGAGCAGTCCCCTTGTGGCCTAGGGCCATGGCTTGATGTGATGATGATGGGGCGAAGGGAGCTATAGGGCAGTCTATATAATCTTTGCACTGAGTATGGGGTCTGGCCCAGCCATGGCTCCATGCTTGACCTGAATGGAATAGTAGCAAAGTCTAGGGCAGGTGTGGCAAATGTCCCAGTATGGACTCTGGCAGCACTGAAGGGTATGCGAGTGGGTCAGAGGCTCATTTCCAGGTGCTGGCGTGCACCTGGTGGGGAACTTGTCTTTGGGCTGGAGCTGGGAGGAGCTGAGATGGGGAGAATACCGCAGTGAAAGGGACTGGGGACTTCTTCCTATGGATTTCGGGCACTGGGGCTCCCTGGAGCACTGGTTCTTGCAACCTGGGAACCCAGTCAGACATGATCCATCTTTGTTAGCATCCATCTTTGTTAGCATCTGAGGAGGTGGATTTTAGGACAGATTTTTCTGAGACTAGAATTTTGACCCTAAAGTGAAAGAGATCGTCTGCAGGGACACAAGTGCCCTGAGCTCAGAGCCACCTGTCCATCAAGTTCACATCGCTTAGTGGAGTGCTCCCCTGGCATGAAGCAGTTCCCTCCTAGACAGTGGAATCTGAGTCCCAGAACCTGGGTGGGGATGGAGAGTTACGGAGGACCCTTGTATTATGCTGTTGTCTGAAGGAGAAATATGGTCCGAATTTTACATCAGCTGGTTACTCAGGATAAGCATATTTCTTATCTTTTGGCATTTACTTAAATTGCCTTGCATATTTGAAGACAATTGGTTATAAATTAATTCCATTTAAATAAGTTGTTAAATATGAAATGCTGAATTTGGGGTTGTTAATACAGGAATATTAATATTCAAAGGTACGGAATTTTAAAATTCAGGAAGTAGAGGGACATTATTAAGCTTGATCATTACAACAAAATACCAATTTGTGATTTGGGGACCATGGCTTTCTGGTTATTATTAATTTGCACAGGAGTAGTTTTTAAATTACAGCCCATGGAAATCTCCATGATAGGAGAACCTGCCGCCTCCTATACAGGGGATAGATAGGGTATATGTGTAGGGGTCCTCCCTCCTTCCCTGAGTTAGAAAGCCCACAGAGGAAGCCAGAGGCCTGGTGCAGGGGGCCAGGCCCACCCTGTTCACCTGTCATTTCCTACTGTGTATTGGTAGCACACCAGGAAATCTCCCTTTGCTTCCATGATGCCTTCGCACTCTTAAAGGCATTCGCGGGATTTTTTATTTTCACATAATTAATAGACGCTCATCATAGAAGCAGAGGCAAAAATAAAGAATATCAGAATTTCATCATCTAGAGTTAAACTTTGGACTCCTCCGTGTGTCTGAGTGTACTTCTCTTAGTGTGTGTGTCTGAATGTACTTTTGTGTGTGTCTTTGTATACATTTGTCTATATAATCTGTGTGTCTGTGTGTATTTTATCTACATGTAGATCTTGTGTATGTCTGAGTATTACCTGTCTGAATGTATGCATGTATATCTGTGTGTTTAATTGCTTCTAAGTATGTGTGCCTTAGTGTATGTTTGTATGTGTATTTCTGGGTGTTTGCCTGTATCTGTGTGTGTGTGCATGTACAGTGGTCCCTCATCATCAGTGGCTTCATTTTCTGTGATTTTAGTTACCAGTGGCCAACTGCAGTCCACAAACATTAAAAGGAAAATTCCAGAAATAAGCAATTCATAAATTTTCAATTGCATGTCCAGCACTCATGTGCCCAGGAGATGAATTATCTCCTTGTCCAGTGTATCCATGCTGTAGACACTACCCACCCATTAGTCACTTAGTAGCCATCTCAGTTATCAGATCCACTGTCATAGTATCCCAGTGTTTATATTCCAGTAACCCTTATTTTTCTTAATAATGGCCTTAATGTGCAAGAAGAATGATGCTGGTAATTTTATTATAGTATATTAGTATAATCATTCTATTTTATTATTAGTTATTATGAGTCTCTTTCTTTACCTAACTCATAAATTAAACTTAATTGTAAATATGTATGTGTAGACATATACCCTACAGTGGTGGTGAATCTATGGCACCCATGCTGCAGTGGGCTGTTTGTATCATTGAAAGCTCTAAAACGTTTGCCATTATAGGGAGCTGGGCGTGGTGGCTCAAGCCTGTAATCCCAGCACTCGGGAGGCTGAGACAGGTGGATCGTTGTGGGTTCAAGACGAACCTGGGCTACAAAGTGAGCTCAAGGCCAGCCTGAACAGCATAGTGAGACCCTGTCTCAAAAACACAAGGGCTGGGGATCTAGCTCAGCGGTCTAAGCACCTGCCTGGCAAGCGCGAGGTCGTAAGTTCAATCCCCGGTGCCACAAAAAAAAAAAAAAAAAAAAAAGGTTTGCCATTACTGCCATAAGAGAAACCATAGTATACATGGAGTTCTATCCTGTTCACAGTTTCACGCATCCCCTAGGAGGTCTTGGAACATGTCCCTCCATGGATAAGGCAGGACTTAGATCTGTCTGTGTTCATGTGTGTGTCTCTGAGTGCGTGTCTGTTGTGCACGCGTTTGTGTGTCTTTGAGCATATGCTTTTGCGTGTGTGTGTGTGTGTGTCTATGCTGAGTCACTTAACTGCTCATATGTGCGCACATGCGCATGTATGCAAGCTATTGTGTAAAGTGAAACTTTGCCCGTTTGTCTGTCTGTCAAGTAGATAAACCATTGCTTTTCCTAAGGTCAAAGTGACATTTGGTGAAATGGGAGATAGTATCTCTCTTGTCATCTTGATATATATCATCTGCTGCTCTGTTCTTCACTCTGAACCACTTTGCTGCCTATAGTATCTGTGATATTTCACAAGTAGAGCTTTGATTCCATAGCTGTTACACTGACTTTAAATCAGGCAGTTCTGTTTGTGTGTTAGGATTCAGAGCGGGAGTCCTTTTAACCTGCTCGTGTGTGTTTGCCCCCCGCCCCATGTCTGCTCCTTGGTCATCTGGCAGCCAGCCTCACAGCTGTGACATTACACAGGTGCTTTCAAACACCAGCAGGGGACCCATGGACAGTCCTTGGCTTGCGGGGCAGGAGCTCACTACCCAGCTTGTTCTCGTGCATGGCATCCTGACCTGTGATGGAGCAGGTGCAGAGCCCAGAGGACCAAAGGCTCCCCAAGACTCCTCTGCTGAGACCCATTATTGTTGGGCCACTCCATTCTTCCCCCACTGTCTCACCAGTAGTGCGAGTTCTGGGCACACATGGCTGTCCTGTGTCAGAGATGTGCCTTGGGATCATTTTCTCTCCTGGGGCCACCTTGTCAGTTATGTCCAGCCTATTAAAAGACAGCTTTTGACTTTCTGGATTTTTCTCTCATTTTTTATTTCATTAATTTGAGCTCTTTTAAATGTCCTTCTAATCTCTAGGTTTTAGTTATTCTTTCTCTGATTTCTTGGGAAGAAAGAAATGGACATTCTTGAGATGGAAGCTTAGGTTAGTGGTTTTTAATGTTCTTTTCTACTGCCTCCATGTAAAGGTCTAAATATTCCTCTAAGCTTTGCTTTAGCCGCATTTCACAGGTTCTGAGATTTCATTTTTTTTTTTTTGTTTTCTAGTTTCTCTGTGACTTTCATCTTTCAACAGAGAGTATTTGGAAGTCTGTTGCTTAAATTCTAAACAATTTTGGAATTGTTTCCTTTCTGTCATTGATTTCTAGTTTAATTCTACTGCAATCAATAAAAATTCACTGTCAACTCTTTGAAGTTTATTGAAAATTCTAGCATATGATCATTATAATAAATGATGTATACTTGAAGAGAGCATACATTCTAGTTGTTGGCTGTAGTGTTCTGTGTATGTCAGTTAAGTCAAGTTGCTTAATTGTATTCATATTTTTTACCTCTTTCTCAATTTCTCTTTTATTGTCTTACCACTGCAAGAGGAATGTGAAAATCTCAAGCTATCTATTTCTTCTTTCTGTTCTGTCAATTTTTTCTAAATTAGCTTTCTTGAAATAACATTTGCATGTAAAATAGAATTCAGTATGTGCATAGTTCAGCAAGTTTTAAAAAATAGTTTTATTGGGACTAATTCACATGTCTTATAAGTTACCCATTTAAAGTGTGCAACTGAATAGGTTTTGCATGTTAACAGAGTTGTAGAACCATCATTTCATTTCCGTCACCCACAAAGAAACCTTTACAGTATTTATTTGCAGTCAGTTCCTATTCCTCCATTTCCCTGACTCTAAACCACTAGTAATCGATCTTTGGTCTGTACGGATTCACCTGCTCTGACATTTGATGGAATAATTCAGTATGTCATCTTTGTGCCTGGCTTCTTTTACTTAGCATATTTTTAGGTTCAGCCATGATTGTAGCATGAATCGGTACTTTGCTCATTTTTATGCTGGAAAAGCATTATTTTATGGATATTTAATATATTTTGTCTATCAGTTGGTAAACACTTGGTTACCTACACATTTTGGCTGGTATAAATATTTCCTCTATGATTACTGACATAGGAATTTTTGCATTAACATATGTTTTCATTTCCCTAGGAGTGAAATTGTTGGGTCATATGGCGATTGGTTTTGTTTTATTTTGTTTTTTTGTCTTTTTGAGACAGAGTCTCGCTGTTCAGGTCAGGCTGGCCTTGAGCTCACTTTGTAGCCCAGACTGGTCTCGAACTCACAATGATTCTCCTGCCTCAGCCTCCTGAGTGCTGGCATTACAGGAGTGCACCACCACACCCGGCTGGTGACTGACTTTTTGAGCAATTGCTAAACTACTTTCCAAAACAGCTGTACCAGCTTACATTCCTAACAGCAGCGTGTTATGAGTTTGCAGTTTCTCTGCAGTGTTGTCAACACTTGTTGTTATCTGTTTGTTTTATTATAGCCACATAAATGGCTGCAAAGTAGTATCTTACTGTATAATTTGCATTTTCTGATAACTAGTGATGAGCATCTTTCCTTGTGCTGTTAGGCCATTCTGTATCTTCTTTAGAGAAATTTCTGTTCAGATCCTTTGCAGATTTTCTAATTGGCTTCTTTTCATTGTTGAATTAGCAGCATTCTTTACATATTCTGGTTACAGACCTATATGATTTAAAAGAATTTTTCTCTTGTTATGTGGATTATTGATAGTGACCTTGATATACAAAATGTTTTTGATTTTGATGAAATTCAGTTTTCCATTGTTTTGGTTACTTGTGCTTTAGGTGACATACACGAGAAACCATTGTCTAATCCAAGACCATAAAGATTCATGCCCATGTTTTCTTTCAAGAGTCTTACAGAGTTTTTAGCCCCTACATTTAGGTCTTTAATCCAGTTTGAGTTAATTTTTGCATAATGCATTAGGTAGGCACCCAACTTCATTCTTTCTCATGTGTACACAGAATTGTTTCATTTATGATCATCTTTTCCTATTGACTTGTCTTGAAACCCTTGGCAGAAGTCAAGGACAGATTTTTTGTAATTCTGTTTCCACAAAGTGCCTAAAATAGTCAAATTGTTGGAGACATAAAAATAAGCTAGTAATAAGATAGAGGCAGGGAGTGAGGAGCTCCTGTTTAATACATAGAGTTTCAGTGCGAGATGATGAGACCTTCTGGAGCTGTGTAGTAGTGATGGTTGTGTTATAGTATGACTGCTTAATGCTACTGAGCGAACTGCTTAGAAGCAGTTGATTTTGTGTTGTATGTATTTTACCAAAATTAAAAAGGTGCATACATATATGAGTTTAGTTTTGGAGCCATAATTTTATTACATTATCCTTATGTCAGTACCATACTATCTTAGTTCCATAGCTTTACAGTAAGTTTTTAAATTGAGACATGTCGGCCCTTCAATTTTGTTTTTCTTTTTCAAGATTGTCTTGACTGTTCTCAGTGCCTTGAGCATTCATATGAATTTTGAGATCATCTTGTTAATTTGCATAAAGAAGCCACTTGAGAAGTATTATTAGAAGAGTATTAAGTCTTCCACACCATGAATATGGGATGTTTTTCCATTTGTTTGGGTCTTCTCTAATTTTTAAAATGTCTTATAGTCTTCAGTGTATGATTCTTACACTTTTGTTAAGTTTTTATTCTTTTTAATGTTATAAATGGAACTGTCATCATTTCAGATTATTTTGCTAGTATATAAGAATACAGTCAATTTTTGTATGTTGATCATATATAAATCATTAGCTCTAATGATTGTGTGTGTGTGTTCCTTAGACTTTTTTGTTTTACTTTTTTGTGCTGGATATTGAACCCAAAGCCTTGATAGGGTTCAAATGCTAGGCAGGTGCTCTATGCATCTCCAGCTCCTCCGTTTTCCATTTACCACTCATATGATCTACAGACAGAGATCATTGTACTTCTTCTTTTCCGATCTATATGCCTTTCATTTTTATTTTGATTTCTTTTTCTTTTTCTTGCCTGATTGCTCTGGTCAGAGCTTCTGGTACAATGTTAAGTGGAGGTGGTAAGAGCAGATGTCCTTGCTTTGTTCCTCATCTTTGGGAAAGCTTGTAGTCTCACCATTAAGTATGATAGTGTGTTAGTTGTACGTTTTTCTGAATAATATCTGACTGAAGTAGTTCTCTTTCCTTCGAAGTTTGTAGGGTGTTTTTAGCATGGAAAGGTGTCAGGTCTTGTCGAATATATTTTCTTTGTCTATTGATACGATCATGTGGTTTTGTCCTATATTCTATTAATATGATGTGTTATGTTGATTGATTTTCATATATTGAAGCAATCTTGCATTCCTGGAGTCTTTTTAAAAATGTTACTAGATTTTATTTGCTTGTATTTTGGTGTAAATTTTTGTATCTATATTCATAGGGCATTTGGTGGGAGATTTTGTGTTTCTACTCATAAGCAATTTCTATAGTTTCTTGTGATTTTTTACTTTAGTTTTAAGATTAGGGTAATGGTGAGCTCATAGAATGAGTTTTAAAGTATTTCTTCCTTTTCAGATTTTTAAAGAAGTTTTGAAGAATTGGTATTGTCTTTGTTAAACATTTTGCAGAACACATTGTGAAGACCTTTGTTCTTGAGCTTTTTTGGTGAGTTTTTAGTTACTGATTTAGTCTCCTTTTATAAGTCTTTTCAGATTTTCTGTTTCTCATGTCAGTTTGATGGTTTTATGTGTCTGGAAGTTTCTTCACTTCAAATAGTTTTTTTTTTTTTTTTTTTTTTTTTGCGGCACCGGGGATTGAACTCACGACCTTGCGCTTGCTGGGCAGGCACTTAGACCACTGAGCTAGATCCCCAGCCCTGTTTTTGAGACAGGGTCTCACTATGCCATTCAGGCTGGCCTTGAGCTCACTTTGTAGCCCAGACTGGTCTCGAACTCACAACGATCTGCCTGTCTCAGCCTCCCGAGTGCTGGGATTACAGGTGTGAGCCACCACGCCCGGCTCCTACACTTCAAATAGTTTATCCAGTTTGTTGCCATACAATATTTATCATGACTTACAATCCTTTTTATTTTTGTAAAGTTGGTAGTAATATCCCTTCTTTCATTCCTATTAGTTTTGGAATGTTGTGTTTTTGTTTTCATTTATGTCACTGTTTTCTAGTATCCTTTGTGATTTCTTCATTGACCCATTGGTTATTTAGGAATATATTGTTTAATTTCTACAAATTTGTGAATTTTTCTGTTTTCTGTTTTTGATTTCTTAAATCATTCTGTTGTGGTCAGAGGGCATACTTAGTGTGATTTCAGTCCTTAGAAATTTATTGAGACCTATCTTGTGACCTGACTTGCAGTCTATCTTAGAGAGTGATCTATGTGCACTGAAGAAGGTGGATATTCTGCTGCTGCTAGGTGGAATATTCAAGGGATTTCCATAGGTCTAGTTTTAGTGTTGAGTCTTCTATTTCCTCATCAATCTTTGGTCTAGTTGTCCTATCCATTAGTGAAAATGAAGTGTCCAACTTTTGCCAAAGTGACCATTTCTCTTCAATTCTGTCAGCTTTCGATTCATGTATCTTAGAGATCTGTTATTAAATACACATGTTACTGGTTGACATATCTTCTTTATGGATTGATCCGTGTATAACCAGGAAATGTCCTTCATCATTAGTAAAAATTTTTTGTTTTACAGTTTGTCTGATATTAATCATTCAAAGGGAGCTATTCCAGCTCCCATTTGGTTTCTGTATGTGTGATACGTCTTTTCTCATCATTTCACTTTCAACCTACAAAATATTTGAAGCTTTGAATCTAAAATGTAACTTTTTAGAGCATATAGTCAGGTCATTTTCTAAATTCATTCTGTCAGCCACGTGTGGTGTCTCATGTCTGTAATCTCAGTACTCAGGAGGCTGAGACAGGAGGAGTGCTGGGAGTTTAAGGCCAGCCTGGCTAGGTTATATTGTGAATTCAAGACCAGTTTGAGCTACATAGCAAGACCCTGTCTCAAAAAACAAAACAAAAGAAACAAACAAAAAACGTTTTTCATTGTGCCAATCTTTGGAAAATTTAATCCATTTACATCCAAAGTAATTAGTACTATGGCAGAACTTCTGCTATTTAAAAGTTAGTTTTCTGTACGTCATATTTTTGCTCCCCAATATTTCCATTACTACTTTTTATTTTATTTTTTTTTTGTATTGTACCATTTTGATTCCCTTCTTACTTTCTTTTCTGTTTTAGTTGTTTTCTTAGTAATTGCTCTGGGGGTTACGATGATGCTTATAAAAAATCTGATTTGTGTTAATATTAAATTAGTTTCAATAGTATATAAGAATTTCATCCCAGTGTATCTCCTTTCCTTTCTTTCCCTTTTTGCTGTTATGGGTACAGATTGCACCTTTATTCATTATGTGCTAATCAACCCAGATTTGCAGTGTCCACTTTACGCAATTGCCTAAGTCAGATGAGAGAAAAAAGAAGCTGGAAACAAAAAATACATTTATACTGTCTTTGTAGTAGCCCGTGTGGTTGCCTTTCTCAGTGACCTTTTTTTCTTGGTCTAGATTCGTAGTGCACTTTCATTGCAGTCTGGAGGACTCCCTCTTGTGTGTATTCCCATCTGTATTCTTTGACAGGCTATGTCTAAGGTGTGGACCTCTTTGAATTTACCCTACTTGGAGTTCATTGAGCTTTATGGATATGTAGATCAGTGTTTTTCATCAAGTTGGTAAAGTTTTCGACCATTGTTTTTTTTTTCAAGTGGCCTTTCTGTTCTTTTTTCTGTTTTCTTTCTGGTGCTTCCATTATGTGAATGCTGGTGTACTTGACGGAAGAGGCTTTGCTGTCTGGCCAGTGTGGGGTGGGGATGGTCGTTTGCAACCAAGAATTGCCAGCTTGCTACACTTTGGGTTCCTGGCCCAGGCCACCAGGTTGGCAATGATAAATGAGCAACAGGCTTTCTGTGGGTCAGGGAGTCAGGGAGTTAAAAGGTGAGAGAGCAAGCTGGAGCATAGTGGTCCATGTGCATATAATTCCAACACTATGGAAGACTGAGGCAGGCGGATCCAAAGTTTAAGCCCAGCCTGGTCAACTTAGCAAGACCCTGTCTCAAAAAAAAAAAAGGTCGGATACCTCTCTTTGTCATGGTGTGTGTGTCTTGAATGAGATACTTCTTGCTAGGAGATAGACCACTGAACTAATAGACTTGGTTTATTTTCTCCCTGCAGGTTCAATGTCAACAACACCATTCTTCACCCAGAGATCGTGGAATGGTGAGTGTGCGGTGGGCACCTTAGCTGTTCGTCGGGCTCAGCCTAGGGTGGGAGACTGGGCCGTTCCCGCTCACCCCATGAAAGCTGGTCCCAGGACTTCCTTCTCCAGCCCTGTGTGTTTTGTTTGAAGCTTTCGTTGGTTGGTTTTTTTCAAAAGGGCACGAGTCACCTCTCAATTAAATTTCACTTATTATTTCCTTTATTTTCAGTCTTTCAGAAACTCATACTGTGTGTAAGCCAGATAGAGAGTTACATCTCAGATAAAGGGGAGTGAAAGTGTAGAAGTAAACATCACACACTGTCCCATTGCCCCAATGGTAAACACATTTTCCTCACATTGCATAAGTATCTTGATGAGTATGGCTTCCTGTCACACCTGTTCTTTTGCTGCCTTCTTTCTTTCCTAGGTAACCTTTACCTGTAGTGTAGTGTCTGGCAGCTACGGGCAAGCCTTCTTGGGTAGGGCATGGCCTCTCTGTGCCCTGGAAGTGGCCCTCCCAACTCTAATGTGCCACCAGTTTTCCTTCTAAGCCACTGAATTGCTCTTTATAGCAACCACACTTTACTTTTCTTTTCTTTTCTTTTCTTTTCTTTCCTTTCCTTTCCTTTCCTTTCCTTTCCTTTCCTTTCCTTTAGTACTCAGGGTTGAACCCAGGGCCTTCACAGCTACATCCCACCCATCCCCACCTCTACACCTCCATAGCTGTTTCCCTCTTTTTTGCAGATAGGCTCTCATTAAGTCACTGAATTGTCTGGGCCGAGCTTAAACTTGTGATCCTCCTGCTTCAGCCTCCCTGAGTACTGGGATTGTACGCATTCCCCACCATGCTCAACTGAAACATACTGTTATTAAGCTATTCTTATCATGAAGGCAGACAAGAGGCAAGTCGGGGCCTTTGCTGCCCCATTGCTTCAGTGGGAGATGTGTGGACTTCCCACACCTGGTCTTGTCTTTATGGAGGTCTAACGACCTAAGCTTGGAGCTTGGGAAAAGCACCGTGACCTGAGTGTAAGCAAGAGTTGGCTGTTGGACATGCAGGAGTTGGGAGAAGGAGAGAGTGGCCCAGGCCAAGGGAGCACTTGTTCAAAGAGATCAGAGGGAGGGCAGTGGCCTTGTGTGACCAGGTGGAACCCAAGGGTGGGCAGAGAGATGGGCAGTGGCGAGGCTTGTCTTGGTGTGGGCTTTGACTTAGGAGAATTTGGAAACATGAGAACCCCTCAAAGCATGAATCAGAAGGACGTGGTTTGCATTTCCAAAAATCATCTTGGCCTCTGATTGGAGCCTCAGTTATAGGAGTGGAAACAGGCTGCCAAAGGCAAGGTTGTTGCAGGGATTCAAGTGGCCATGGAGGGAGTGGTGTGACAGGTTTGAGAGGGTACACTACAAGCAGGAACCAGCATGAT
Organism: Cuniculus paca; assembly: GCA_004365215.1. Lineage (NCBI taxonomy): Eukaryota > Metazoa > Chordata > Mammalia > Rodentia > Cuniculidae > Cuniculus > Cuniculus paca. The sequence goes on along the minus strand of RJWT010030947.1, from coordinate 23 downwards.
TTTGGAGGGACAGTGGCTGTAGG
>RJWT010030946.1:0-14505 GCA_004365215.1 Cuniculus paca | reverse complement strand
ATTATTTCCCAATGGAAAGACAACTTGCTTGCTGGATAGACCTGTCATCTTTGACTCTGTATGGTTTCCTCCCCTTTACTGACATTTGTCTATAATGAGTTTCATTTTCTACATAGTAGAATGTGTCACGTCTTTTAAAAATTAATACATCTGCAGTCGAATGCACAGTTATTGAGCATCTTTTACGTGCTAGTGTGTTTATTACCTCAGATAATCCATTTTTTCAGTTGTACAAAGGTTCAGATGTTGTAACTTGATCACGATGGCAAACTTGGATCAATTATTTCTTCAACATCACCCTTTTTGTTTAAAAAGGAGACAACTAGCATTTTTTCATTATTATAAAACGAGTATCTGTTCATTTTAGGAAAGTGGAGTAAAGTTAGGATATTTACATACCATTGTTGGCTACTGTTGTTCCTCAGTTTTTTGTTTTAAAAAATTGCAAACCCAAAATTCAAACCAAGAGAAAACTTAGTAGTGCAAAGAGTAACCATATACTCTTCACCTATTTTAGCGCGTCATTAGCGTTTTGTCACATTTTCTTTATCTCTTTATATTTATGCTGTTTTTATTCTCAACTTTTGAGATATGTCAGACTACAAACTTGATGCTCTGTATCTTTTAAGAACAAAGACACTGCCTTACTAACCAGAATATAATAATCGCACTCAGGAAATTTGATTAGTACATTACTGCTTTTACACTACTATGTACAGCACATGGACAAATTAAAATTGTCCTAGTGATTTTTTTTTCTCTTTGAGTCAAGATTCAACGAAGGATGACTTATTACATTAGTTGCCTTGTTAGTTTCCTATAATCCAGAACATTTCCTTTTTTACACTTTCATGATGTTGGCATTTTTTTATAAGATGGTTTTTTAGAATACCCCTCCACTTTGGGTTTGTCCGATTGCTTCCTCATAGATTCAAGTTAAATAAATTTTCCCGGGTTATTAAATATTTTTAAATATAATTTTTAAATTATTGCAAAGTAGGTTATCATTCATATACATAATAATTTTAAGCATTTTAAAAGCTTATTGCTTCTAATACAGAAATGCCAAGTAAGTTTTTTTGGACATTGTAAAGAAAGGATTCACTTTATTCCTTATAAAATCAAATATTGTTAAACGTTAGTAACTTGTTCATATGTGCTCATTCACAGGTTTTCTCTTAGTTTGTTATCTAAGAATACACCAAATGTCACATCCTTTCACCAGTGTAGATTACTTCATACTACATTGTCAAGAAAAGGACTGGAAGAATTTTTTGATGACCCAAAGAATTGGGGGCAAGAAAAAGTGAAATCTGGTGAGTTATTTGGATTGGTCAATATTAAATGTTTATTGAACCCTCCATTCTCATATTATTTGTCCAGTTTAGTAATTATTTAGCTGTTTCTTTTTTTTATTTCCTTTAAGTCATTAAAGGAAATACTACTACTAAGTCATTAAAGAATCATTATAATAATAGAGTTAATTGTTCCTTGGCAGGTTGGCAAAACTTCTGAAGAGGAATAAATTGAAATTATTAACTAAAGTGAAGTAGAGTTTATGTTAGATTCCCAACTGAAGTGGTAATTGAAAACTGATTTGTAATGACAAAATATTTTGCCATTAGATTGTAAAAATACATTCAGTATTAATGCTGACAGTTTTAAAATGCTATTGCCTGTCGTGTTACTAATATTTTCTTATTATTGAAGTCTAATCATACATTACATAATAGTGCAATTCTATATTTTACAGATAAGAAAACAGATTTAGAGAGGTTAGTAATTTGCCAAGGGCACATAGCTAGAAACATTATTTCATGTTATGAATTTATTTTAATAGGAGCTGCATGGACCTGTCAGCAATTAAGGAACAAAAGTAATGAAGATTTACATAAACTTTGGTGAGTATAACTAGGTGTTTGGAGCAGTTACAGTATAATAGTGAAGTAAAAATGTTATCTTTCTGATGTAAGAAATTCAATAAAGTGATCTGTCTTTGTCATACTACAGATGATATATGTCAGTGTTGGCAGTGATGATATATATCAGTGTTGGCAAACCCATGGCATGCTTGCTCAGTGGGCACACTGAACCCTGTTGGCACATGAGCCAAGTCACCCCGGCATCACTCCAGCAGCTGAGCATCAGACAACAGCACACATAGGGGCAGTTTGAGCACTCAGTCTCTAAAAGGTTTGCCATCACTGGTATATATGATTCATAAGGTCTTGAGAGATTTCATAAACATGACAGAGTTTAGTCTATATTAAGACAAATATATCATAGTTCTTTTGTAATTGGGAGTTTGGAAATTTCATTGTAACTGCTACTAGTCATACTAACACTTTCATCCTAGCAGTTTTGGTAAACTAGCTAAATAAAAAGGAATATTTCATCATATTTAGACTTCCATCTGTTTTGTTGCATTCATGGTCTGGGGTCTTTAGCCTCCTAGTTTGGGGGTTTATGTTGGAGGGTGAATTTCATGGGCATTTAGGTAGACCTTTCTGGCGGGTTCTTCTCATGCATTTGAAAAGGTTAAGAGGATTTAAGACAAAGTTGCATTCTTAATTGACTATATTTAGCCCAAAGATAGATAGATATATATATATATATATATATATATATATATATACTTTTTTTTTTTTTTTTTGCGGCACTGGGGATTGAACTCACAACCTTGCGCTTGCCAGGCAGGCACTTAGACCGCTGAGCTAGATCCCCAGCCCTGGTGTTTTTGAGACAGGGTCTCACTATGCCGTTCAGGATGGCCTTGAGCTCACTTTGTAGCCCAGGCTGGTCTCGAACTCACAACGATCCGCCTGTCTCAGCCTCCCGAGTGCTGGGATTACAGGCGTGAGCCACCATGCCCGGCGCCCAAAGATATTTTGCGTAAACCATGCCTGTTCTGAAAATTGTGTACTTTGCCCAAAAAATAAAGACTTTGGTTTCTCTGGAGTAGTCAGGCGGTGGTCTAGTAACACTGCCCCTGTATTCCTGAATGACAACAATTAGCTGGTCCTTCTAGATGTCCCTTCTAGATTTGTTATAGAAAAATGAGTTATATTAAAGGACTATTATTATGGGTTGTCAGGAAAGGGAGTTAGGGCTATTTGAACATTTACTGTGGCTAAAACCAAACAATCTGGCATTCCTTCCCTTTAGATTGGCTTTTTTATAGCATAAAGTACCCTATCCTTTCATCTTGTTTTCAATGTCCTCCTCATTTATGTCCTTTCTGCTCTTTGAATCCTAATTTTAAACCGATATATTCACGAAACTCAACTCCAGCAGCTCAGCTGCTTTAGTTCTTTCGATTATGGTTGCTTTGCGCTCTCTCCCTTCCTCCCAAGTTCCATCTCCTCTGAATCTTTCTATGGTCATCTAAACTAAGAATAGTTGTCTTATTTCTCCCACTTAATTGCTCTGGTACTTGTTTCTCCCATCCAATACACTACATCACATTACAGTTTCGGAACCAGCACGGTAGAGTGAAAAATAGAATGGGTTTTGTATATAAGGAATCTGAGGTTTGGATCTAGAATTAGCTGTGCAATCCAAAATATCTTACTTTTCTCAGCCTTACTTCATTTAGGAAGGGGAAACAGCACTAACCTCAAAGGGCTGTTGTGAGAATTACGTAGTGTGTAGAAAATGCTTAGCGCACTGTCTGGCATATCACAGGTATTCAATAAATGTTTTGTATCTTCTGTTTTCCTTCTCTCTTCACTTGGAATGTAGGGATTATGTTTTATATTTTTTTTGTAACTCATGTAGCACTTAATAAAATATGTGAGTTCAAAAAACAGAGTTTTTTGAACAAGTAAAGAAGCAAAGATAAAAGGGTTTTTCTTTGTCACAGTAATCTGTATTTTGGGGTTTCTAAAGGACTTTCAAGTGTAGATTAATTTTGATGTAAGAAACCACAACTTTTTTAACTTAACCACAGAACAGCATCATAGACTTTGTGTTGTGTGATATAGGTACGTCTTACTGAAAGAAAGAAACATGCTTCTAACTCTAGAACAGGAGGCCAAGCGGCAGAGGTTACCAATGCCAAGTCCAGAACGGTTAGAAAAGGTAAGGCTCTGGGGAGGCTAGCTACTCCTGTGTAGGATAAAAGCTAAAAGGAATCAGTATGTTCTTTATTTCTTGTCAAATAAATTTATATTTTTCTCTTTCCACTTGACTTTTAGTAAATTTGCAGCTATGTAATTCTCAAAACTATCTTATTTGGAATAGTTCTGTCATCCCCAAAAGAAATCTCATACCCGTCTGTAGTCACTCCTGATTCCTACCTGCAATTCTCAGTATGTGGGTGCATGTGTATTTTTATTTCTCTTGAGTAGATACCTAGAAGTCGAATTGCTAGTAGAGCTTTGCTTAGTATTGTAAGAAACAGACAAACTGTATTCTGAAGCAGCTGTATACAGGTAGTACTTGTGTTTAGCATGTACAAGGCCCTGGGTTCAATCCCCTGCACCCAACAGGTAAAACAAAATGAAGTAGCTGAAACAGTGTGCATTTCTAGCTGCTGTTGGCCACCTCCCCACCAACTAGATCAGTTTTTAATGTACTTTTTTAAGCCTCTGGTAAAAACACATAACATAAATTTTATCATCTTAATCATTTTTAAGTGTATATTTCAGTAGTGTTATATATATTCACATGGTTGTGGAAAAGTCAGTGACTATTTAAATTAGATTTTCTTCATGATTAAGAAAAGACTCTCCTGTGTTCCTATTCCCATTTTCAGAGATAATCAGTCTTCATGTTTCTTTTCTTTTTTTTTTTTTTTTGGTACCGAGGCTCGAACTCGGGATCTTGCGCTTGCCAACCATATGTTTTTGCCACTGAGCTAAATCCCTGGCCCAGCCTTCATGTTTCTTATTCCTCAAAATTTTTCTGTACTTGTCTAAGTATTTTTTTTTTATTTACACAGATTTGTTTATACAGTATGTCTTCTCCCATAGCTTACATTTTCCAACTACTTAGTATATCCTGGATTCCTGTATATGTAGATCTGCCTTTTTTTAATTTTTACTATATTTAAAACACTTTTTATATATATGAGAAATTTTTTAATTTAGATTTGTAAGTTTTTTCCTAGATTGCTTTCAAAGTTAACACTTTTGAATTCTGAGTCAGTGAGAACACAACTGTTTTCGTAACAACTTTAGTCCTCCTGCCCGACCTCAGTTATTTTAGTTTCCTTGCCTACGGTGGTCACAATCATTGTTGCCATACTGCCTTTAAATCGGAAAGACATAGCACGAGTGGAAAAAATAAAAGAAATAAAAAAACAGGCAGTAAAATCTCAAGTATTTGCTGTAATTTCTAAGAAAGGTATTCTGGCATAGTGAAAGTTGACTGTGTAACATTTTGGGGTTTGTAAGCTTTATTTCTAACAAAAGTTAGAATAGTACACAGAATTTTTAAAACAAGAAATTAACATTAATATAATAGTGTACTCTATATAGATCTCACTCAGATTTCATCAAGTATCCCAACAGCGCTTTTTATAGCAAAAGAAAATCTTGGATCATGCATTTTCAGTTTTTGTGTCTCTTTAGTCTCCTTTAATCTGGAAACTCAGTCTTCTGTTGTTTTGTGTGTTTTTTTTAATGGAGTATTTTGTTTTGTTTTTTGAGACAGGGTCTCACTGTGTAGGTTGGCCTTGAACTCACTATATAGCCCAGGCCAGCCTTAAACTTGTGGTGATCTTCCTGCCACAGCCTCCCAAGTGCTGGAATCACAGGCATATGCCGCTGCTCAGCTCATTGTATTGCTTGACATTGACACTTCTGAAGTGAATAGGCCAGTCCCTCAATTCGGGTTTGTTGAGTATTTCTATAAGATTGACAAGAACATCATAGAACTGGTGCTGTGGTCTTCACCGTACATCAGATCCAGAGGTACAGGGTGTGAATTTGTTCTGTTACTGATGACAGCGTTAACACCTCGGTGAAGGTAGTGTCTGTCAGGTTTCTCCACCGTATAGTTATTCATTTTTCTTTACATCTAAATAAAAAACCTCCTTATTAGGAACTACTTTGAGATCATATAAATGACCTATAACTCCTCAACATGTATTCACTGATTTTAGCATCCACTGATGAGTCTTGCCTGAATCAGTTACATTTGCAAAATAGCAATTATCGAATCCTAGCATTCATTCTACATGCATTAGTTAGCTTTCTTTTGTAAGGAAGGCTCTCTCATGTGCCCATTTCTTTATCATTGTTTCCTAGCAGTGTAAACTCATGGATTCCAACTTAATTCAACGGGTTATAATCCTTTAATACCATCATCCTAGATTTTGTTTACGTAAGTTTCTTCAAGCCTGTCTTTGGTCCTTTTGTTCTTTGATGAGGTTCATCAAGATGTTCTGGGTTTATTTGGTACTTCCTTGCCCAAGCTAATGTAAATCCGCCACCTTACAGAAGAACCTGATGGTTTTTAATGAAGAATGACATAAATTAATACCTGTGTGCTAGGTGTCCTCATTGCAACAAGACATTTATAAAGTAATTGATTTATTTTCAGGTTTATTTGCTAATCCTGCTATTAAGGGAATTTTAGAGACTTTTAAGTGCACTGACAAAACTTTGACAAAACAGTTTTTGCTAGGAGAATGCTGTTACAGACCTTGAAAAATAGCATATATTTCAGTAGATCATCAAAATCTGAAATGTTCCAGAGCCCAAAACTTTGAGTATAGGACTGATGGTTAATGTGTATTTCTGGTTTTCATTTTTATCTGTTGGCATAAACATTTGAATGTTAGCTCTGTGGTCTTGGTAGCCACTTACTTTCTGTCTCATTAGATACCATTTAGGAGCCTTATACCCTACCCTGGCTTGGGCAAACTTTCTATAGTCAGCAAGCTGGTTTACTAAAAACTCCTGAGGATTATAGAACTTTGTGTGAGGCCCTTATCATTGTGCTCTTTTCATTCTCCTAGGTTTTCTGTCTTCAAAATAGCATTTGTTAGCCAGACATAATGGCACACACCAGTAAGCTTAGTACTCAGGAGGCTGAAGCAGGAGGATTGCTGCAAGTTTGAGGGCAGCCTCAGCTATGTAATGAGTCGAAAGCCAGCCTGAACTACACAGCAAGGCTCTGACTTAGAAAAACAAACAAAGGAAGATTTGTCTTGCCCATCTTTTATTTCTCAAGGATGTTGTAGAAATTTACACAGTTCAGAGAAAGATGTGAATCAGCTACTATAAGGCAGTGAGTGAAGGTTGGCAATAGCAGAAGTGCTGAGCCTGAGCTCATTTGCCTAAATTTGTGGCTTTCACATCTCTATCAGGTCTCATATTAGCAACCTGCAAGGGGGCAGGTTATTACACTCTACTCTGTCTTTTTTTGAAGGACTTTTACAAGAAACATGTATTTATATGTGGCATTTGATATCTGGGATAATGCTCAGGATAAAACACACACATACCCACCTAAAAATGGCTCCGTATATTAATTATGAACAAATTTGTCTCATCTGACATAATCTCCAGTATGAGTATTTCTATACAAATATATATTACTCTACCAGCATATTATGTACATTAAAATCATACCATAGGAATCTTCAAAGAAAGAGATAAAAATAAGTGTAGTGGTATCTTCTTACAGCTTGGTGGATCTTTGAGATTACTCTAAAATCAGAATGAACTGATACTTCTTTCCCTATAGTAAGAGCTGCCAAGCAGGGTACAATATCTGGGTAAGAATGTGAGGAAAATGGTGATTAGTTGAGGCATAAACTATATCATTTATTAGGTGAATTTCAAACTAGCATGTGCTAAAATTGAATCTCCAGAAGGAATTTATGCAGGTATATGCCACACTGAGTAGAGGTAGTATCTAGAAATTCAGGTTAACTAGACTTTCATTTAAATGAAGATAAAACTTTTTAAGGTTACAGAAAGTGATATTGGGGACACCAGTGAACACATACATACCTGGGTCAAAAAGTTTTTAGAAAGCCCTTGATGGTAGTTCCTTGATAAACATATTGATCATAGGTGCTCTGTAGCATAAGTCTTTATGTAGTCTTTTTCTTTGGAATCATCATAGGGGATTGCTGAAATTGAATCTTCCTGTTCTTTTCTCAGGTAGTTGATTCCATGGATGCATTAGATAAAGTTGTCCAGGAAAGAGAAGATGCTTTAAGGCTCCTACAGACTGGTCAAGAAAGAGCTAGACCTGGTGCTTGGAGAAGAGACATCTTTGGAAGAATCATTTGGTACATAAATTACATTGTGACTCTTCAGAGATGAGAGTTCAGATTCTGTACCTTCCCCCTGCCCAGAGTATAACAAAATTCTCTAACTAGCCACTGATACAATCACAGCTTCTCAGGAGGCAGATGCGGTAGGATCATGTGTTGGAGGCCAGCCTGGGCAACTTCACAAGGTCTTGTCACAAAATACAAAAGAGCTGGAGATGAGAGAGGGAGAAGGAAGGAGAAGGGGAGGGACCAGATGAGATATATTAGAGATGTATCTAATGTAAGAAAAGGTCACAAACTGCTTTGGAACACCAAGATATATGAATGAAGGTAACTTTGTATGGTAAAACCAGTACTAGCCCAGACATCGCATTCACATCATTCAGTTATTATATGTAGGGTCTTCTTTTTTTAAATAAGTGATTCCTATCTTGAGTCATAAGACATTTTGAAATTTTGATGAAAGTTATGGATCCTTTCTCCAGAAAAATATAATGTATACACATCATTTTGGGTTATAAAACTTTTGAAGTCGATTTCAGTGCCCTGCCATCTTGGCCCATTAAAAACCTATCCTATTTTTTTTTAAAAATTTCGAGGAGGGCTGGGGATCTAGCTCATCAGCCTAAGCACCTGCCTGGCAAGCGCAAGGTCGTGAGTTCAATCCCCAGTGCTGCAAAAAAACAAAAAAAAATTTTTTTTTTTGAGGAATAAGGTCAAGTGAACCAGTTTCAGTTTGCATGTAGTGCCATCACAATAAGGCCTAGGCCAAATTATGGAATGTTGTTATGCTTCCTTCTCTGTGCTATGTGTAATTCTCAAGAGTCTTGTCAGGTACTGGGAGAACTGATAGTCACAAAATAATTCAGAAAGCCTAGGGTAACAATAACCTCTTTTAGGGGCTTATTTACTTTTGGGTTGAGCAGCTAAAATGTATTAGCAGTACCTCAAAGATCAGCAAAATGAAGAATGCATTGGGTAGTTAAGAGAACTTTCCTGGATTCTTGAAACTGCACCACATAGTAGCACATACTCATTGGTAAGTTCAGTGTCATTTAGCAACAGGACCACCTAGCGCCATGTTTAAGGCAGTAGCTGTGCTGTCTGTAACTATGCAGTTCAACACAGAAAAAAGACTGCCAAAGTATCTCACTAAAAATCTTTTCTAGGCCCTAAGGGTGTAAATCAATGGTAGAGGGCTTGACTACCAGGTGTAGGACCTTAGCTTGATCTCCAGCACTGCAAACAAAACATTTTAGCATTTTATTTTCTAGTAATTTATATTAGGGTTAATTCATTTGAAGTTAAGTAGGAAAAGGTAGAAAATTAGGGAAGTGAAAATGCAGTTTTCTATAAGGCAAATACCTTTTTTTTTTTTTCTTGGCAGGCACAAGTTCAAGCAGTGGACTATACCTTGGTACCTAAATAAAAGGTACAACAGGAAACGATTCTTTGCAATGCCTTATGTGGATCATTTTGTCAGGTGAGCACAGATACTCTTGGTAGTGGAATGTAGTATCCTTACACATATGTTAAACTTTCTTTACACTAATTTTTATTACATAAATACTATTTATATGTATGTTCATTGTGGAAAAAAATAGGATAAGGTAAAAATATGGAAAAAAAGTCCCGTATATAACGTAACCATTGAGAAACAGCCACCATCAGCACTAGAGTGTATCCTTTTGGAAGTTTTGTTAGCTGTTTATCTACTTGTATGGAAATAGATGGGGAAATCCTAAAATGCAGATCCAAATAACTCAGGTGCATAAAATGTGAACTTGTGATTGCAGGCTAATGAAAAACAGAGAAGTCTGTTGAATTCATTGTATCTAGATTATGCTGTCCTGCATAATATAGATCTTCACTTATTTCCTATAGCAGATTTGTTTTAAACCACTTAGGCCAGAGGTTAAATTTTTTTGAATTTTTGCATGAAATTCATACATGTTACCTAGAAAGATCCAAGGAATGAGGATTTGAAGAGAACACATTTCATTGTTCAATTATTTTAGGCATTCCAAAAATGTATCATTAGGCAATGATGGAGTAAGTTTATCATTGAATAGGGAAATTATAGGGCTTCTTTCATGGTAGAGGAGTGAAGTGATCCTAAGAACCACCAGTTGGTAACTATAAAAGCTAAATAAGTTCCTTAAAACACTAAAGCAGACAGAAGCCAAAGAATTTAATCCCAAAGCTGTAATTGGAGGGCAAACAATTGCAAGTATGTGGTTTCTTACTCCCATTGCTATGACTGGGGATGGCACTGGGGAACTGCAGAGTTGCTGGCTAACCATTCTAGAAATCAAAACTCAATGCTGGAAAAGCAGCTGAAAGTTAATTTTGACAACTGCCTTGGATAGTACATCTTAGTTTCAGAAAGGACTCTTCAAAGACTGACTTTTCCCCAAAAGCTCATTTCCATATTCTATACCAAAAAATTAAACAACTTAAAAATAATTTCAACATGAAACACGTCTTTAAATTGAGCGTTGAAGCATTTAGTGTCAGTTTAAATTTTGTATCTTCTCCACTGAACTGAACCAAGTACCTCGTTTTATCTGTGGTGCACCCATCCTGTGTTGGCACCAAACACCAGTCATGCTGTCACCAGCAGCACTCCACAGGCAGCGCAGCAGTACGCAATCCTTCTGCAAAATGTCTCCAGGAGCTGTCTCTGCCTTCCTTAACTTGTGGTGCTGGGCATCTTCCTCATTCCATCTCACTCAGTATTGCTTCCTGGCTAACTTTCCTCAAGCTTTTTATCACAGCAGTGCTCTTCAGAAACACAGAGTACCTTCATGTCTAGAGAAGAAAATACAAAGTCTTTCCCACCCAGTGTTCCCACAATTTAGACTTTGCTATTTACTCTTGAAAGTTGTATTTTTCACCTTATTTCTTAGTATCTTGCTCATTTTCTGCTTTTGTTTCTGTTCCTACAGCTTTGACATCTTTCCATCCATGTACATTTAGGAACTAGTTTGATGTTAAGCAGTTGAATTGCAATGGCTAATTTCTCCAAGCCCAACGTTGAACCATTTGGTCCATTTGTTCCCTTACACATTAAGATGACGCTATGAGTGACTTTTAAAATATACAAAAATTTGTCAATCCAGTGCTACAGTTATAGGCTTTATACAGATGCTACAATTTCATTTTTAAAACTTTTTAAACTTTCCGTTTGGAGAATAACCTTCAAAATATTAATAGCAAACCTTTATTGTTTAAATGGTTTTTATGAAACAAATGTCTAAAATATAATTGGAGCAAGTATTGATGAATAGGTAATTTCAGCTGTTTAAGTCTTTATACTTTTTTCTAATTATGTGCATATTCTTGTCTTCACCCAGATGTAACTTCTCGAATTTCTGTGCTCTCCTGACAGTACTAGTATATTGTAGTTATTCAGTATATCTCTTTAATTGTATTGTTATAACTTAAATAAGCTGGTAAGCCACTGTAAAAGAAACATTTAAAGGCACCAGGGGCTTGGCACCCACAATTTCTCATTTTCAATTTTGGTGATATACAAAGGGCCCTATAGGTCATTATACAGTAGCTAAGACACAAATCCTCATGCCCTGGGATGCTGATGTGGAAACAGACTGCTTTAGAGAGTGATAAGTCTAACCAGTGCCTAAGCATCATCTTTTAGCATGGTTTTATTCCCTGTGTAGGGACAGTCAGCTAGGGTGAATGCTATTTGAAATCAGGTAATCACCACAAGTTCCAGGATACATCTCAGGATGTGAAAAACCTAATGTACTCAATAAAGTTAGTGTTTTTAAAATAAAGTAGAAAAGTATCTTTAGTCATATGAGGACTGAACTTTGGGCCCAGTCTGTTACAGGCTTGTAAGATCTGGACATTTTCCAGTCACAAACCATAAATTTATTCAGATACAGGTGCCTCTGATTTTAACATTTGTCTCTTGTATATGTTTACAGGGATTATTAAAGTTTAATATGGTACCAAATAGACTGGTATGATTCAAGCTTTTATGTAATTGATTTGGAAGTAAAGCATTAAGTATCAGAGAAAAAGTTCTGTAAAGATTGCTATTGTGCTCTTATTATTCTAGACTGAGAAGTGAGAAACAAGCCCGCATTGAAGCAAGAAAGAGAAGTTTGGAGAAAAAGAAACAGAAAGCTCTGCAAGAAAAGTTTCCACATCTTGCTGAAGCCCAGAAGTCGAGTCTTGTCTAAAAAAAAAGTCTAAACGAATTTCTTCTTGCATAGTCTGTGTAAAAAATATATATATTAAGTGATTTATAAAGAAATTGTGTTTTTTATCAAATGACTTAGTGATAGTCTAAAGGTTAACATGACATGAATTCTCAAAGTGCTCTTGCTTCTGCCACATTTTTTAAAAATCAGGTATAAAATTCAGACCAAATTTCCATCTTAAAAATTCTGACAGCTATGCATGCTTTAACATCATCTTCTCTCTTATAGTATGAAAGTGGTATTAACAGTCAAAAGCAAAAGCAATAAAGTGGTTTTGGAATTCAGACATTTCTACTGTTACTATTAGTAGGATATGAAGGGGATGGGAACTATTATTAATAAATGTGAATACTTTCACTCAAAATAATGATAAATGCCTGTAGTGTTCAGAAGTAGCAAGTCAAAATATACAACAATCAGAAAATATTTCTGGAATGGCTGGTAATTTTTATTAATTTTATAAGCCTAAGGTAAAAAGCATAAGCAATAACTTTTACTAGGCAATAAAAAGCAATTCTACCATTCACTGGTAATTAATATACTAAGCAAAGTTGGAAAGCATTTTACTGAAAGCAAAATATTTAGAGAAAATAGACATTTATACAAAATTATAAAATGCTCGTAATCAGAATAAGTGCATTTCAAGGAAAGCACAAACTCATTTTAATTTATAGGGCCAGTTAAAGCCTTAAAAAATTTAAGTGGAAATTGAAATATGCAAATATGTATAAACATTCTACAAAAGATGATAATTCTTTCCTGAGTATACTAAAGCTATGAAACGCAAGGTGACACAGGAAGGTTGAGGTCCAGGAACTCTTTCAAGGGCATTTTCTTTCTACACACTGCTTCCCTCCTTCTTCATATTCTTGTTTGGAAATCCACATCTGTTGAAAGGTGCCCTGGAAAACAGAAGTAATACATAGTTATATCTGCCCTATGAGAAAATACTATATGTTGACAACTCTATAAACTTTGAACTCAAACCCCCTTCCCCAAAACAGTATTCCATTACTCTCTTATTTCTGCCTTTCCCCAAACCATCCAAAGATATCACAGCCTTGCCTTTCAGGTTTGAAAAAATATTAAATTCTTCTACACCTTTTATACTGTAAAATGGCTGAGCAGGGAGACAGTTTAGATATGATGGCTCTGTGCTAACATAAGGCAATAACAGAAGTTGTCAGAAGGTCTAAGCACTTAGTGACATTTACTTCAGCTGTTTCAAGGAAAAGGCGAAGTGCTCTAAGTCTAGGGTCCAGAAAAATAACTAATTCAAGGCAGACACCCATCCAAGACCCAGCACAGTAACTTCTTTTGCCCAAGAACCAAATCCTGACTTCCAACATGCCTCACCAACAGACCAGGGAATGGCACAGAACTAAATTATTTAATTTTAAATATACAAATCCTGACCAGTGCCAACAGGGGTATTAACAGGCATGAATACATTCACATTTCTGCCTCTGCTTTAGAGAGGAAATTGAAATTAGGATAACAAATGTCCAATAATAAGGCTAAGAGTCTGTTATATCAGGACATATAAAACGTATTATTAGGTCCTCCACTCATCTGAAAACTGAAATGCAAGGATAAATGAAACACTGGAATTCTTAATTCATATAAGAATCTTTAAAACTATTCTATCATTTACTAACCAAAGAAGCTAGAATGGAGCCACCAATCCATGAACTAAACCTCCGTTCCACTGTTGTGTTATTTGCAATCAGTTTCAACCGCATGCTCTTAAAATAGAGGGAAAAAGTATTAGTACAATCAAAACAGTGGATTCAACTTAAGAAATTCATTTTTGACAATGTTTTAACTAGCATTTATATCTTATACAAAGAAACATACTTATCACCATGAATAAGGTATGTGCTTAGTGCCTTGTACATTATTTCACTTCCTCCAATACGGAGTACAATTACCCCAACCAGCCGCCCTGCCTCAGGCCACCCTAATCCTTTCCTTAGTCCACGCCTGCCTTTCCAAACCAAAGCAATCATCACGTATCAAGTAGGACTTGACTGCTTTCCT
>RJWT010030945.1:0-14508 GCA_004365215.1 Cuniculus paca | reverse complement strand
AACGGGAAGGGGGCGTGTTGGGTGCCTTTTCAGGAGGAGATGGTGCTAAACCAAGCACATCATTTCCACAGTGCCACCAGTCAAAATTGGCTCCAAACAATTCTGTGGTGAGTTTTTAAGAGAACATTTTAATGATGAAATGACCATCTCTGAGATTATTTTGCAAGTAATGGAGTAAAATTCCCTAGAGAAATATGTTTGGCATCAAGTTCTTGAAAATGCTTCCTCCTCTTTGTTCCTAATGGACAGAAGCACAAACAGTCTCTAATCACATGAAACACAACTCTCCTTTACAGCCTATAATTATAGTGCAGAGCTAGAGAGAGGCTAGTTAAGGAGCCCTGTCAACTTGTCCATTAAACAAGCCTGAGTTCTGTGGGGGCTGTGTGTTTGCTTTCTTCCATTTTTCTTTCTTTCTCCTCAAAGGGCTCAGATCACAATCATTTCCAGTGAGGCTGAAACTTTGACATAGATTGTCAGCAGGGGAGTAAATTATCGCCAACTAACTTTACAACACTTAAAAACAAAATAAATGTTGCTTTGATTTGGGGGGGGACCAAAATGTCCCTGTGACCCTTATTGGGCTCCAGGGTCTGACTGGGAGACAGGGATTGTGCTTGCTTTAGAGTTGCCAGGAAACACAGAGGCTCGGTCTCTGGTTTCGAGGTGTCAGGGAAGCAGGTTTCCTGCCTCTCCGCGGAGGTAATTTATCCCCCAATCCCTTCCTTCCCACTCCCCTTTCCCTCACTGGTTACCAACTGTCCTCAACATGGGGGCCATGCCAGCTTTTTAACTGAAGTGTTCCTCAATTAAAGAAAAAGCAATCTGAGTGCCAAGGATTATTATTCAAAAGCATTTCTCCTTCTGTTCTTTTCAATTAGAATGGCTTCTGTTCTAGGCCCAAATGGGGGAACTTGTGCAACTAAAGGAGAAAAGGATGAAGGAAGGGCAGGCTTAGAATGTTACCCCGGAACAGAGTAGTGTGTGGTCACTCAGGGCTGGAGGTCCCTGGGAGAAGGTGAGGCTGCAGGGTTCTTGTAAGAAGTGCAGACCGGGAAAACTTCTTAGGACAGGAGTGAAGAGCCAGCTCAGATCTTGTGGATTATGTGATGCCTGACTTGTTTCCCTCTTAAGAATTTCAAGTCATCCCTTGTCTACTGAGTGATATACAAACTTCTTATCCTGGTAGGCATTCAGAAAACCTGAAACATGATCCCAACATTCCCTTCCAGCCTAAGTGTCCAAGTAGAGGCCCCTTCTTGTGTACCAGCTCAACTCATTCCTTCCTTCCTGGGCCAACCTTCCCTGACTCCATGCATTTGCTCTTGCTACCCTGCTGACTTTTAATGCTTCTTTTTACCCACACCTCATGGAGTGCTGCTGAATGCTAACCTGGCTTTTACCAACTTATCCTAGTGCTATCCAAACCTGTCTCTTGCAGGTGTCCTTCCTGAATTCAATAAAAGCTAACCCCCTCTCCTTTCTCTGAAAGACCCTCCTACCTTGTTCCTCGTCTATTGACTGTATGGCTATTTGCATTTTTGTCTTCATTTCTAGGATTGTGGCTAATATTTCTGTAATCAGCAGTGATTAATTCCCAAGAATTTGTCCAATACACTATAGGCGTATCCTTTTTTCTACCCTTGAGGGCTATTCTGATTTCCTTTCAGTTTTAATGGGCTTCTGTTATAATGAAGGGTCAATTATAATTGAACAGTCCTGATAGGAAGGTAGTGACTGTTAGTCGATTTGATGTTTCTGTGACAAAATTCCTGAAAAACCATTTAGAAAGAGGAAAGATTAACTTTGGCTCAGGGTTTCAGAGGTTCCAGTCCATGGTAGCTTGACCTCATTGCTTTGGACCAGTGGTGAGGGAGATTATTATGGTGGCCAGGAAGAAGGGAGAGTGAGAGGCAGAGACAGAGAGAGGGGGAGAGGTTCAAGGAAAGGTTCCATCGCCTCCCAATGAATGCACCACAGGCTGGTGATTAAGTCTTTAACGCATGGCCTTTCCAAGATATCTAAGATCCAAATCTTAACATAGAGCAATTTCTCTGAGCAGTTACCAGTTTCAGAATTTAGATGATTCTCTTTCAGAGAAATATCTCCCTACACTGTCTTGGCCAAAGAAGTAGGACCCTGGTCCCCAGTGAAAGTTGCAGCTAATATACAAATACAACTGGATGAAAGAGAGCAAGTGATTTAAATACCGGGAAGCAAATGGTTCATGTAAATTATTTGTTAAGAACACATTGTGATGGAGAGAATGGCTCCAGATGCTGAAAAATGAGAGGAAAAGAGTATCAGAGAGGGTACGGTGACTGGGAGCCATGGGTATAAACTAGATTGTTTTTTATCAGTTAGTGTCAGACTAACTTGGAATTAGAGATTTCTTCACTAAGTAGAATTTCAAATCGTTCTGCCCATTTCAGAAATCCAGGTAAGTCCTGAATTCCTTTGACAGAACCAGACTGAATACTACAAGAGTCTAGACTGCTTTGTAGAAGGGACCTCTGATAATCCATCTCCTCCTTCTCTCATTTCCTTGATCTTGTAAACATGAAATCTCCTCCTTTGTTTCTAACTTCAGTGAAGGATTTTTAAAAAGCAGTCTTTTCCTAAAAAGAGAAGAACGAAGAGAAGAGAGAAACTCAGAGGCCACGAGGCACCCAAATGGAACGGGGAAATGTAGCCTCACTTTACCTGATGCTGACTGAACCCCATCCCTCCCTACTCACATGATCATCTCCGGAGCCACTCAGTTCCACGTTTGTCTGCCATGGACCATTGCTGGCAAGGCTTCCTTCCTTCTGTCAAGTTCCCACTTCTGATTCAATTTCAAATTAAATACCCTCCCGCTTTCTCTTATTCTAACCCAGAGGAGATGGAGAACAGCTGGTCACCATCTTCCTTATGATAACCCTTCATATGGTGTAATTTTATTTCCTTAAATTAATGACAGTGTGTTGGGTGCCCTCCATCCCAGACACATTTTAATAGATGCTTTTAACATACGGAGGGCTGAGGGAGAGAAAACAATGCCTCTGTCATGTTTGGGCACATCCTAGGTTTGAACATGATTAAATCTCAACAAAGCTGGTGTCTTCTGATTGGAGACACAATTTAGGGGCACTTTATACTCCACAGAGCCCCTGAGAGCAATCAGGAGAGTGTAATTGAGTACAGTGTGCCCTTGGCTGGGGTATGACGGACTTTACTCGGATCAATTATTTTGTAACTTAATAATATTGCTGCCACGAGCCCTACAGTGACAAAAACCATTCCCTACATTCTATGTGCCAGTGTTTTTTGCTTTTAAGGCAGGAAAATAAAGATTACATTGGCGGGTTTCTGATACTCATGGAGACCTGCAGGTAATCTATGGCAGTACAGAGTGAGGGGAATCCATTTTCTAAGTCATTCCCTGAGCTTGACATTTTGAATGTCTTCTTCCCTTGTAGTTCATCACATTTAATCTTTTGAACTACCTTTCCAGAGTTATCCTTTCCTATTCCTGCAACTACCACCTTAGGATGGGTTTTTTTTTGCTAAGTTTGTTTCTAGGTTTTAGGGATTTTAAAGCACTAACTTTTAATTGAATTCATTCTCCCTATCTTTTCCTCTCTCATTTTCCTTACCTTTGTACTTTTTCTTTTAGCTCTTTAACCTTTTACTTCTAGCAGATTCTAGTCATGTTATTCCCCGGTCAAATTCTGGACTGTAGAGTTTGTGTCTTAGTCTGTTTTCTGCTGTTGTATCAGAATATCCTGGGATGGGTAAATTATAAGCAATAGAAGTTTATTCAGCTCACAGTCTGGGACGTTTAAGATACTGTGTTACAACATGTCAAAAAGTGTTGTGATTTGAATCTGAAGGGCTTATGCTCAGAGGTAGAGTTTGTGGAAGACGACTGGATTATGAGGGTGCTACAGCTGGTTTGCTGTGAGGAGATGGAGCCTGGTTGGAAGAGGTGGGTCACAGGGGCTTGACCGGAAGGGTGCATCTCCCTTTCAGGTTCCTGGCTTCTCTCTCTCTTCCCTAACCACCAAGGTATGAGCAGCTCTCCGCTGCAAAGCCCTTCCATCTCGCTGCTTCTGAGTGTAAGCCAGCTGACCAGGGTCTGCCATTGTTTCTTTCTTTCTTTCTTTTTTTTTTTGGTACTGGGGATGGAACTCATGACCTCATGTTTGTCAGGCAGGCGCTTATGCTGCTGAGCTAAATCCCCAGCCAGGGCCTGCCATTGTGAGCCAATATAAACTTCTCCTTCTTCAAGCTGTGGGTGTCCAGTATTGTGTCCCAGAGATGAGAGAAAGTTACTAAGCCAGAAGGCATCACAGGGTGCAAGAACATGACAGAAGAGGAAAAAGAGGCTGAACTCTTTGTAACTAATCTACTCCAGTCACAAAAGCCTTAAGGGATTTGTGAGGACACTGTCCCCATGATTTCCTCACTTCTTTAAGGTTCTGCCTCTCAATACTGCTACAACGGCAATTTAATTCCAGTGTGAGTTTGGGAGGGGACATTGTACTCATAGCAGTTGTACCCCACCTCTGCTGTCACTAGTTAAGTACTCACTGTCAAGTGATTGCATCTCTACCTTGATTTCCTGAAGCCTATGATGATGAGGTTGAAGGTAGATGGTCTCAAAATCCTTCATTGCTCTAGTTTTCTGAGAAAAGGTTACCTTGCATAATGTCAGTTTCCTAACTTCCTTCTGTTGTTCTTCATGACCAAATGTCATCTTTTGCTGAAGACTTTGCTGGTGCAACAGTTAAGAGCACCTTTCCCTTCTCTGGTTTGCTGTATCATTTTAGTGTGTACCTTCCAAGTCTTTTCACTTTTTGCTTCTACAGCAAATATTCTTATGGGGGTAATTCCGTGTCTATGGGTTATGCATTCCACTCCTCTGTATGATGCCTGTGCTTTGCACATGATATCTGGCCCCATGTTCTTCCTGAATCTGGCCCTCAAAATATGGTGGGCCATACCTTGGGAAAGGTGAGAGAGAGTCCACAGAGGAAAGTTTCACTGGTTCAGACCATAGCCAGAGGTTAAATAGAGGGCTGAAGGGATGAGATGATAATGAGTATAGCCAGGGGAGCTGCAAGGAGGGACTCCATCTGTGCTGCATGGGGCCTCACGTACAAAACATGCTCAAAAAATGCTGGGCAAATAAGGAAGTCAGAGATGCACAGAACCTTCCACTCGTAATTCATTTATCATTATGTATTTTCTAAACACTCTCTAGTTATTCCTTCACATTTGATTCCAAAACACCAAACTGGAGTGAACATATATAGCTTTTTAAAGAATAGATTTAATAGTAATGTATTGTTACTCTAATTTTATAGATTAGGAAGTTGTAAATGTCATAAACTTGATCCAGTATAGCAGTGATGGTCTGGTTATTAAGGATTAATTGGGAATAGAGGAATAGAGATAGTCCTGACAGTCTGTGGGTAGGTATGGTCACCAGGGAAAGGCAGACAGACAAGCCGACAAAATAAGCAGTCATTACCTTGTAGTCTTAGCCTGCAATGCCTGCTGTAATGAGGTTTGCCTGGAGCAGATAGCTTGTGGATGAGGGAAGGATTCCAAGAATGGGAATGCTTGAATGAGTCTTAAAGGATGAATAGAAGCAAGAGTAAGAACTCAGAAATCTTCAACTCCAAGCCTTAGTACTGGGTCTTTTGGGGCAGAATGATACTCGAACTTGAATTGTTTTTAATTTGTAGTTTGGAGTCATTCTCTCAGCTACAAAATCCAGTAGGTCTATGCTTTGTGTCATAGGAAAAGCCGATACCACATACAGAACTACACACAGGCACAGCTAACCTTTCTGGAAAAGCACTCATGGCCAAGCTGCAGAGACAGAGAGCTCTCTCCCCTCCCAGCCGCCCTGTAGCCCCTGCCCCTCCGGAGGTGCTGGTTTTGGGGACAGCCATTAAGTGCTGGGCTGCATCTGGTGTGTTTCTGTTTGCTGGGTCTGGGTTGCTGCAGTCTGGGTTGGGGAGACAAAGGGATGAATGGTCTGAGGTCTTCGAAAGTGGGGAAAGGGAGGTGGTGGTGGGGGGCTGGTGGCAGGGTGACTGACTAATTGCTTTGTTCGGTGGCAGGAGGCCTTTCAGCAGCAACAACAGCTACTTGAAGGCCCATTGCTTAAGTGCCTTTTATCATCATTACCTCCTGTCATTAGTCCCATCAGCTGCTCCCATCAGCTCATTGCTAGGCAGGGGCCCCGTCCTGTCACCCACTTGCTCTTGTTTGCAGCTCTCTCTCCGCCTTCCTCCAAGCCCAGGCTCTGTTCCTCGCTCGCACCTCTTTTTCTCTGGCTGTTGTGTCCAACCTGTTCCTGTATTTGATGAATCCATCTGTTAGGGAGCCTGCCCACGGCTGCCCCTGGCCATTTGTGCTTCCTCTCCTGGTCTGAGGGATGAGGCCTGGTGCTTGCTGTCCTGCATGGCTGGCTCTGCTGCCTTCTGTAGTCAGAGTCTTGCCTCTCATCCTGCTCTATGGCCTGGCACCCCACCTCTGTCAATTTAGGCTCCTGCTGTGCCCTGGCCTCCTAAAGACGACAGAAAGTGATTGCTTTCCCTAGGATCCCCAGGAAGAATGAATCTTTCTCTAGTCCTTGTTTGCCTGGGCCGTATCAGAATGCACACTGATTTATTAAGGGCTGTCATTAAGTGCGTGCTGATAGGTACCAGGCAGTGTGCTAGGCACTACTTGTATATTTCATCCTCTAATGATGCTGAAGATAATGTCATTTCCATTTTCCAGACACAAAAGCTGCCCCTTGGTGGGGTTCAGTAACCTACACAGATCACATTAACATAACTCTAGTGTTTACAACTTCAACTTTGTAATTCAAGGTTGCCTGTGTGGCCAATTTGTTTATTCCTTAATTAGCCCTGTGTAGGAGTGATGTAAAGGCTGGCTTTGGAATCAAAGAGAGCAAAATTCTTGCTTTAGCAGTTAATGGGTGACAGACATTTGGCAAATGACTTACCTCCTTCACCTCTCAATCTTCTGATCTGTAGAATGGAGGTTTACATCTACCCTATTACCATTGTTAAAAGGATTCCATGAGACGATGTATGAAACATGCCTTATACAGAGTCTTCAACCAATGGTTCTGTGGGGACACCACAACTGCCAGTAGAGATCACAGTGGGAAAGCATCTCTGGGTTAATGGGAAATTATTTTATTAAGTTTTTGGCTGCACAATTCATGTTTCTTTTTGTACTTGTGATCCGTAAGATAAAAAATGGGTCACACTGTGGTAACAAATGCCTCTGAGTGTTACTGGCTTGAAACAACAAAGTGGCTTATTTCTCCCTCTGTGCTATGTGTCTTGGTCTGTTTGAGCTGCTATAGCATAATGCCGTCAGTTAGGTAGCTGGGAAGCAACAGGAATTTATTTCCTACAGTTCTGGAGGCTGGAAAGTGTGAGACCAAGGTGCCAGCCGATCTAGTGTTGAGTGAAGGCCCAGTTCCTGCCTCACAGATGGCACCTTTTCTGTCCTTCATAGAGAAAGGGACAAGGCAGGGGGTATCTCCATCCTAGTGATCCATGCTTCTCCCTGGGGTCCCAAGTCCTAATACTATCACCTTGAGGGCCAGGGTTTCAACATATGGAACCTTTTAGGGGGACAAATTCAGACCACAGTGCTGTGTGCTCACACCTGGAGCTGGTCAGGCCTCTGTCCCATGGTCACACTTACTCCGTGACTTGGGCTAAGGGTGCACACCTTGACCAGAGCTTGCTTGGCAGCTGTTCGAGGGAGGGCAAAGACATGGCAGACTGTGCCCCAAATTTGACATTCTCCGCTTAGTGGTGACCCAATCACTTCTACCCATACCTCATTGGCCAAAAAGTCACATGGTGAGCTCAACACTTTGAGGTCTCGGTAACTCTTTCTTAAAGTTGGGCACTCTGGGGGATTGGAAATCAACATGTACAGCACAGAGTAAACAGTCTGTCCCATCTGTAAATGGAGCTACCTTTGGCTTTCACAGTCTTGAAATGTACTGATTTTGGTCTTTTGTACTGCTCAGATTTACTTGAGGATATACAGATTTGTTTGTCAGTTTTGATGAACCAACAATAACAAAATACATTCAGGCCTTGAAAAAGAATTTCACTGCTGAAATTCTTGGAGGAAAAATAACTTTATTATTGCATATCTAAAAATCTCTAGCACCATCCTTTTTTTCTCCCATTAGAATAATTTTTCTTGTGATACTACTTTTGATAATGCGATATTTCTTAGGAATGCATAGCCTTATAGTAGAAAAAATGCAATTTTCCATTTTTTTTTCCAGAAATCTGAGCTGAAATAGGTTTTAGTTGTTCTATGTATCAGAAAGGGTAAGTTAAGAGGCACCAGAAGACTGTCTGTATAAATTTAATTTTCCCTGTTCACACGTCTCTTTACTGTCACATTCTTGTAGCATTTATATATATTTTGTTTGTTTAGCACAATATGCCACTCAATTACTAGTTCCTGGAGAGCAGCAACTATTTTATTCTGATTTTTGTATCTATTTTGGTCCTTGGTCCTGCTCTAAATAAGGTTTCTTGAATAAAGCTGGATAGAGGCAAGAATGAGCTTTAAATATAACATAAAAGAGTATGCTATTTCCTTTTGCTTTTTGGGTTAAAGGCCTATTTGAATGTTTTCTTGTCTGTAGAAAATGTAGCAAGGTTTTGCTAACTATTCCTAAGGGTTGTACCTTTAATTGGCCTTAATTTGATCCTTTTAAGTACGGTGCTGACAATGCAAGTCGAATGCTGAATTTTTTCTCTCCTTTTCTCACCTACCAGAAATTGCTTGTGCAACCCACGGTTAGAGGTGTCCCACCTGTCCATGCTTTGTGGGGTGTATTGAGCTGGTAAGGAGGAGGGTGGAAAGGGGGTTGGGGGTTGGGGGGATTCATAGGCAAAACAAAGATTAACTGAGGGAATTGTGTATCTTGCTAGTTGGAGGAAAAAAAAAAACACAACAAGAAGAAAGGGGCATATGACGTCCTGATAGAGTCTGTTATATTAAATTGAGAGGAAAAATTTCTTTCTCTGATTTTCCTGGATGGTCAGGGTCAGCAGAACTGAGCGCCATGTTAATGGCTGGCTGATTTAATATTCAGTTTTTGCTTAAACACAAGAGTAAGAGACAAAGACTAGGAAAGTGCTATAAAAAAATGATTTTGTTACCCATTTCTCAACAGCATGGCTTCAGTAAGGAGAACTCTGCTTACTCGCATGATCATGAGTTCATTGCAGTTTGCTTGTGAGCTGTATTGACTGCCTTGTTTACCAAAGCAATGCTTGGAGCTGGACACAGAATTCTGAGGATCGAACAGGTGTGCCCAGGTCTTTTAGGACCTCGTCCAGGAATTCATTTGCCCCTGATACCTGGGATGCCTGGGTGCTCAAGGGATTCTAGATCCTTTGCACAGGTCCATACTGCCACGTGGTGCTCAGTGGACGCTCCTCGTCCTGGCACCTGTTTTCATGATGCATCCCAGTGTTCATGGACGTAGGTGCATCGCTCTTTATATTTTTAAGTTTCTGGGCTAAGTGAGCACGACTGATAAGCTTTTCATATAATCTAAAATTGTTTTGGCAGCAGGAGGCTGGAAGGAGGTAAGAGGGGCATGGAGAGGGAGAGCTGGCTTGGTGTCCGCTGCCTTCTATCCGCATGGTATTTTGTAGCCGTACAAAGCCCCTCTGCATTCATTTGATCATGATGCTTGTGATGGAAAGTAACACTGCTCTGTGATCCAGGGACCTGAATTCTAGCCCTACTTTTGACTCTTTTAACTCATGTATTAAATGTATTTTGAGTGCCTCCTAGCCTATGCAAAGCCCTGGGGGATACAAAAATGAAAAAGTCATCATCCTTGTCTTTGAGAGATTCAACACTTAGTGGAAAAGCACATAAACTCATCAAAAATAGGAGGAAAATACAACAGTATAGTGTGAGTAAAAAGACATAGCTACCTATGGCTTTAGATATTCACTTAGTAAGAGTCAACAACTGTTAATATTATTTCTTTACTGGTATTATTGCTAATGATTAATATTTAGTGCTAAGAAGGTATGTTCAATGACCTATGAGACTATGGAAGGGAGCTTGTACTAGGATGTCAATAAGAACATAGGCGAAGGCTGCCCAAGGGAATTGTTTTAGAGCAGAGTATTTAAGGAGAAATGGATATAGTGCCTGCCTGGCAAGTGCAAGATCCTGAGTTCGATTCCCGATACAAAAAAAAAAAAAAGGGAGAAATGGAGGACCCATGGGTAAGCCAGCTTGGGATAGGAAGCCATGTGAGTAAGTAGTTCTGTGTGTGTGTGTGTGTGTATGTGTGTGTGTGTGTGTGTGTAATCATTTGGCTTAGCTCGAGAGTCACAGGTACAGTAATGACAGGGAAAGGAAAGCCCTCAGGTGCTGGTTGAAGAATTTGGACTTTTACTTTGTAAGTTATGGGAACGAAAATTATTTCATCTGTTTCAATTAGATCTTCCCTTCAAAAAGGTGACTCTGTCCTCTTTAATTAGATGTCAGTGCCCAGATGTCAATGCCCAGATGTCAGCGCAAATCTGGGGCCTCAGTTTTCTCCTGCACAGTGGGCCTGATCACTAGGTAAGGATGCTGACTGCTGAGAAGTGAGAAATTAGACAGTCTCCTTCCTTGTAATGTCATCCTACACACATCCTATCTGTGTAACTGTGCCAACAGTTACCACAGGGTCCTGGTTTCTATGAGCCACCTCATTCTCCAAAGCATACCTATTTCCTACCCTGTAAATCTCATCAAGTCGCACGCATCTTCCTCCAGGCCTGACTTGTTACATCTGCTCTGAGAAGCCTCGTGGACTAGTTTTCTATTGCTTTGTAACAAGTGACCACAGCGTAGTGCCTGAATGGAACACCCATTAGTTGTCTTCTGGTTTCTGCAGGCTGGGGAGTCTGGACACAGTGGGTCCTTTACTAGAGTTTTACAAGACTGAGGTCATGGTGGCGTCCGGCTTGCCTCCTTTCTGGAGCATAGCTCATGAGCCCCACAGGAGCAATGCAGTTGCTTACGGTAACAGGATGAGACTTTCCACTTTCGTACAGTCATCAGCCTGGAGCCTTCCTCAGCTGCTGGAGGCTGCCCACCATTTCCTGCCATGTGGTCTTCCCTGCAGCACAGCAAGGCCAAGAGGAGATCTCGGGCAGTCAGCCTGGAAGCTCTTTCCCTCCTCCCATCTTCGACCTCTGGACTGTCTTGGAGAAAGAGTCACCTGGTTAGGTGAGGACTCACCCACATGCAAGGGGAAGAATTACACAGGACAGGCCTACCAGAGGGTGGGAATCCTGGGGACCCTCTTAGAATTCTACCTGTACCCCCTTTTCCCTCACTATCCTAACATTTTTTGCCTCCTTGAAATTCCTGAAGCTCTAGGGTAGTGTATTGCCATCCACTCTGTAAACACTCAGTTGTGTACTGCTTGGCATTACCCTCAAGTTACTGCAGGACTAATTCTTCACCTTCCGGAGACAGGAGGATGCTGCCTGCTTTCCCTCCCCACTTTCTTTGTTTTCCTGTATCTGTTTGCACCCTTTTCCCCATTACCAGTGCCAGGGAGACTGGAAACTTAAAAATAAGTTCGGCCTTTTTTTGGGTTCACCTTTTGATCTCGTCCTGAACTGTTCTGGGCATATGTTCTTCATTGTTGTGCTAATATTTCTCAGGGCAATGACCTTGCATCACAGGAATGCTCTGAGCCTCAGGAGAACCAGCTGGAATCCTACACTGTAGAATATCTCTGAGGACACAGGCAGTGCTGGCTTGGTGATTGTAGATTCTGACTTTTGGAGCCTCGAGGTAACTGGAGAAACAACCCGATTTTGAACGGGAATACATGCTCTGCTAAATATGTATATATATTTCGCTTTTGGTTAATATTGAGCAGAAGCTTAAATAAAGCTTAGGTTTGCTCAGATAGGAAAGCCACCCTTGAACCCAGTTCCTGTTTTTCCCTTTGGAGACCTGGCTTTAAAGGGGGGAGATGTGCTGAACCCCACATCAGCCTCCAAACATTTTATCTTTTGGGATTAACCTTTCCGGGAAGGTGTAGTGTGTTTGGAAAACAAATGAATAGCAAATGCTGTTTGAGGCAATCCATGTCCACTTCGCTAACCGAGCTTGACAGGTCCTAAGAGATGATAAAGCATATGAGCTACTTTCCATGCAGTCAGGAGGGTTGGAGCTGCTCCTCTGTTAACACTACCTCTGGCTATTGCACAGTGAAAATCACTCAATAACTTTTGATGTTGAGTTTGGCAAGGGGCTGGGGGAAGAGCCCTGTCCCTGTTTATTTTTTTCACATTAGCTGTAATGACAGATTGTTAAGACAGGGCCAGGAAATATAAAGGTGCATGGCCTGGTCAGCTCCAAATCTCACCCACCCACATTGTATACACAGACTGATGTTTACAGTTGGAAGATGGTTGTGTATATCCAGGGCCGACAGATGTATCGTGTATATAGAGTAAATGTATACAATGGAAGGCAGTTCAATCCATACCGAAAGAAATACATACTAGAGGGTTGTTGCTTAGAGAAACAGAGCTGAGAGTCAGAGAACAAAGGCCTCCAACTTAGAGCCTCATTACTAAGCTGCTCCGGGAGGCAGAAAATATTTGGAGAGTAGAATCCATCAACAATTCCTCTTAAACTTAATAGTCTTATTATCTCCTCAGAGTCACTTACAGGAATCTAGAAAATCTAGGACAGCCGGTGACTGGTTCTGGCTGGCTGTGGTAACGCTCACTTAGGTCAGGCCACAGACTAAGTGCGAGCCAGGCATGAGATGCGCTTGTGGGGTGAATGCAGTGCTGGACTGACTGGTTAGGGAGACACGGGGTGGACCACTCCTCTCATCCAGTGAAAATTTTAGCAGAATTCACAGGCAATCAGAACTGGAAGCTATCCTGGAGATTGTCCTATTAGATCTCTCATTTTGCAGATGAGAAAACAACTGGGATTCAGAGAAACTAAAAATAGTGTTTGTAAGGTCAAAGCCCCAGGTGGTAGCTAAGAATGACCTGGGGCTCAGCTCCTCTGATTCCTAAATTATTCTAAGTCTTCTTCCATGAATAGACTTTAAGATTTCACACTTAACATAGACTTCAGAGCTCTCGATCAGTGTTCACTGAATGGCCTCTGGATGTGGAGCTGTGTGTATGGCTTGCAGAAGCTAAAAAGCAAATGATAAACTCCTCTGGTTCCATGTAGAGAAGAGATTTTCACAGCCTTGCCCAGGTGTATCTGAGTCTCTGGTGCTGCCAGAAAGTCTGCCATGGTGCTCCACTGTGTAGCTTCAGGCTTGTGTTTTTAGGAAAATGCAGTTATATTTGGGGGAGTCACCACCATCCACTACTCGTTTGGTCTCAGGATTTGTGGAAGCAGGAGATGGGGAAGCAGGAGACAATAAAGAAGTTCTGAGTAAGAGTCAGAGTCAGGGGAGAAGCACCAAAAGGAAGTTAGTGTGAGGAAGGGGTTGATGTGAGAATGCGTCTTCCTTGGGTACAGGAGTGGGGAGAAAGGTAAATGAATGGCTTAGATTGCAAGAAGGGCCAGATTCTCCACTCCTTGAATTTGGCCTGGTTATGGGGTTTGCGTTGGCTTATAGAATGTTCTGCTGGGTCTGAGCTCAAGGCAAGAGAGGCCCTGTATTCTTCTCCTCTATTTCTCAGGACACTATAACTACTTTCAAGTGAGCAACCCAGGATAACCCGCTGGAGGATGAGAGACTATGTGGAAAGTGGATGAACCCTTCTCGGGGAAACTTCCAAGACCGTTCACATGCCAGCTGACTGTTACAGGCTGGATTGCATCCTCCCCCTAGTTCATATGGTGAAATCCTAAACCCTAGGTCCTCGCAATTTAACTAAATTTGGAGATACTCTTTTTTGCTTATGATTCAGGTGATTGAATGCAGGGAGGTATATTGAAATATATCTCCCGCTCTTCTCATTTATTTTTTATTTTTGAGACAGAGTCTTGGTAAATTGCTCACGTTGGCCTGGAACTTGACTCTCCTGCTCTAGCCTTGCAAGTTGCTGAGATTAGAAGCATGTGCTACTTATGTTCAGCTAAATTCTGTGAAAGAGGTAATTAAGTTAAAAGGAGGTATTTAGGTTGGGTCCTACTACAGTATGACTGATACCATCCTTAGGGGAAGAGAAGGTTTCTACAGACATATCCATACACAGAGAAAAGACCCTTATGAAGACAAAGGGAGATGATCATATATAAACCAAGAAGAAGAGTTCTTAGAAGAAATTGACCTTGTTGACACCTTGATTTCTTGTTTAAGCCACATGGTCTGTAGCATTTTGTTATGACAGCCCTAGCAAACAAATACATCAATGTAGCAACTGATCATTCATGCAGGTGTGTGCTTTGTCAAGATCAGCCAAATCTGGCTTAGATCAGCCAAATTATTCAACAGAT
>RJWT010030944.1:0-14513 GCA_004365215.1 Cuniculus paca | reverse complement strand
GGGGGTGGGAGGTACTGTCTGCCAGATGCATTTTCTCTGAGGCACCTCTCAGAAGAACCAGACGGTTCCCATGGTAATTTGAGTCACACCAAGGGGGAAGTGGGTGGTGGCTGCATGGTCAGTTAGACTACACGAGATTTTGCATAATTCCTTTCACTACATCTGTTATCAAGAATCACACCCACCTCCGGAGTGCACATTGCTATTTTTTAAAGTGAAAATTGTGAGAAAGTACACCCTTATTGAAATATCAAAATTGCCCCCTCCTTCTTCCCCTCTCTTCCTCTCTCTCTCCCTGTCTCTCTCTTGGCTTCGAAGCCATCAAATTGATTCAGCTCAAGGCTAAATATAGGAATGACTAACAGTGATTTCCACAAGAGCCTTAGAAATTGCTTGTAAGCGAGCAAACGGAAAATAGATTATCCAGCAACCACATCAACCAGCATTGAGACACGGCCTAAATCCAGCCGTGCAGCGGAAATGAAGAGTAATGCTTTTTCCCTTTGCCAGCTGTCATCATCTCTGAGCAGGAGAGCCCAGAACTCGCCAGGTGGTGGCTGGGCTTCCTGTTTGGAGGTTGCTCCTGGCGGGGCTCTGGGGTGCAAGGAGACTCCACCTTGGGTCCAAGAGTGAGTTTTGTAGTTTATGTGACATGGCTCTATTCGTCTAAGAAAATGAGATTCTCCGCAATTCACATCTCGGAGCAGGCCTGGAATATTGGAAATCGTGAGTCAGTCAGGCCTAAATCATTGGTGGCATGAAGCTTTGAGGAGGCCTGGTAGAGAATTGCGTCAAAGCAGCTCTGTTGACTTTAAAGCTCCTCTTAATCTTCTCTCTTTATTGATCTGTGTGAAGCACCAGGGCTGCTTATGTCCCAAGGGGCCTCATCTCTACACGGGAAGAGGCCCAGGGCTCAGAGAGATGTGCCAGCCCAGGGTTTCTGCCTTGCCTTCTGGTCCAGGGACCAGGCTGTTGGAAACAGCTACTGTGGCCCACTTGTTTTCATGAAACTCATGAGCTAAGAATGATTTTTATGTGTTTAAATGTTGGGAAAAATCAAATGAAGAAGGATACATGAAGTTATGTAGGATTATTCAAATGTTGGGGTCTAGAGCAAAGTTTAAGGGGAACATAGCCATGTTTTTACTCCTGTGTGGTGTTTAACTATGAGTAGTTATGATGCAGACCGAGTGGCCTTCTGTCCTAGAGCCACAACACAATCCCTCACGATGAGTAATGTATAAAGAGGCTTATTTGGCTCACAGGTTCAGAGGCTGAAAGTTCACGACTGGGCCTCTGGGGAGGGCCTCTGGCTGTATCAGAGCATGGCGGGAGAACATGTCCATGAGCTCACACAGTAACAGGAAGCCAGAGAGACTGGAGAAGGTTTAGGTTCACCATTTTGTCATAAGCTGCTCTCTCGGGAACTCCAGACCTCTGAGAACTACGTTAATCCTCTCTGAGGGTGGGGAGCCATGGTCTCATCACGTTCCAAGGTCTAGACCATGCTTGGTGCACCTGGAACCCCAGCATCCCCTGCAGGGCTCTTCTGGGCTTCCTTCCTGAGGGTAGCCATGGGACAGCTGTGTGCAGGGAGCATAGTCCTTGACAGCTCCCTCGGTGTGGCAGGCAGGCATGGAAAAGAAAGGAAGGAAACCTGGCCAGAGCCTCCAAGACAGCACTCTCTGCCACTTCTAGCATGGAACCCTATGTGGTTGTTATGGTTTGTATATAGGTGGCCCCCCACAAGCCTCATGTAGTCATGAAAGTAGCTGAATCTAGCATTTGTGATTGATTCATTGCCTAGTGCTGGGTTTAGTCCTGGGTTTAGTGCTGTGATTAGCACTGGGATTAGCGCTGGGATTATCAGTGTGAGTGCTGCACCCATCCAGGGGTGGAGCCTCTTACTATATAAGGGGAGGAAGAAGGCATGTTTTGGGGTCTCTTTTGCTGCTTTTCTGCTCTGTTTTGCTCTTCCCACCTGTGGGCTGCCATGAACAGCTGCCCCCTCAGCCATGTCACCCTGCCTTGGAGCCAGCTGGATATGAACTGGAACCTCCAAACTGTAAGAAATAAACCTTTCCTTCCCTAATTTTGGGTGTTGCATATTTTGTCTCAGCAATGAAAGAAAAGTAACCAAGACAGTGGTCCTAGAATCTATGCAAAACTTGATCTGATGAGTCTACAGGGAATGGAGGGCAGGCTATGTTTTATGCTAGAGTCAGTGGATTTGTTACTCTTAAATGCTTGGTAGTGTAGCATGAGTGCGTCCATCTGTATTTGTGGCCTGAGGTTCAATGTTACATGTGCAGTGTTAGGGAGGGATCTCAGGAGCATCACTACGTCGAAGGGCTCTTCCGCAGAGTAACAGGGATTCTTCCCAGACAAAACCACATTTGTGCGATTTTATTCAGTACTTGCAAATTAGTAAAACACAAGCATGGAAATAAAGAGCTTTCTTGTGGAAAAGACCCAAGAAAGACATATCTTTAAAAAAACAATGGTATTCGTATGGGGGTAGGCAAGATGAGTATACAGAATTGGGAGAAAACTTGAGTAAACAAAGGATTCTTGCTTCACGTGTGCCTGTAAACCTTTGCTCCACTCTTAGAATCAAACCTGCTGAGTGCAGCCTCTTTTTCACACTCATGAATTACATAAAAGGGTATGAAACTCTGGTTCAAAGGAAGAGACACCAGGTCAAGACCTTAACTCCACCTCAGAAGACAGGCAAGTCTATGTACACTTTTGTTTTATGTGAAATAGTGTCCTTAATATCAGTGTCCTTGTTTATGATTCCTCATGTACCATTTTTTAATCTTTATTATTCATTAGTACACATGTGCCACAAATAATGATTACATTCATCACGGGGAATTTGTACCTGTACCCAATATATCTTAATTCTTTTTTTTTCCATTCCTCACCTCTCCCTTCAACCCTTCTTCCCCATCCTATTTACAAAGGCTCTCTTTCCAGTTTTTCCCTTCCATTCTCTGGTTGTTTTTTTCTTTTTTTTTTTTTTAAATCTCTTATGTGAGAAACCCAAAGTGTTACTTGGGAAACAGGAAGAACTTGTTCAAATGGGCAGGAGAACAAGTGTGGGGGAGTAGAGATTCATGTACTGTTTTTCATACTTCAGTTAACAATTCCATATACAAGTTGTGATAAAAATATATGGTAAATGTTTAAAATAAAAATTTATTAAGTAAAAGACATGTTACCATGAATCCCCTCAAAATACTTCCCCTTGCTTCAAGCACACTTATCCCATCATTTGTGCTACTTTCTGAAGCAGCTCTGGAAGGTCTCTTTGATGGATGTGTTTACAAGGTGTGATGGAAAATCCAGGGAACACAGCTGCCACTGAAGGCTGTACATCGGAAAGGCAGCTCATAAAAACATGACGGTGTCCTCATCTACCTTAGTCACTGGATCTGGCACTGTGTGACTTCCAACTCTTCCCCAAAGTCGATGTGACCATAAAAGGTAATTGTTTTGAACCCAATCAGGACATTAAGGCAGGCGTGGCAGTGAAACTAAAGACACTCAGGAAAGAGGACTTCCAGAATTGCTTCAGAAAGTGGCAAGGATGATGGGACAAGTATGTTTGAAGTGAAGGAGGATTTTGAGGAAGATTCATAGCAATATATTTGTCTTGGTTACTTTTCTCTCGTTACTGAGACAAAATACCTGATGCCCAACATGAAGGAAGGAAAGGTTTATTTCTTACAGTTCTTGGAGATTTCAGTCCATACTCAGCTGGCTTCAAGGCAGGGTGGCCTGGCTGAGGGGCAGCCATTGATGGCAGCTGCAAACTGCAAGAGCAAACAGTGCAAAAGAGGGAAAACTCGCCTCCTTCTCCACCTTACATTGTATGTCAGCTCCACCCCTGGGTGGGTGCAGCACTCACACAGCCAATCCCAGCACTAGACAATGAACCAATCACAATGCTAGATTCAGCCACTTCCATGACTACATGAGGCTTGGGGGGGGGCACCTAGACACAAACCATAATGGTATCTCTTTTACTGTAATAAATTTTTAAAAATTTAAACATGAATTGTATTTTTCAATCACATCTTGTAAGAGCTGTTTTGAGCCTTCTTATTGGATGCAATCCAGTGTCACAAGGACCATCATAGTGAAAGGCACTAAAGTTTTTCAGGCACTATTTCATTTGAATTCTCACATTAAATGTTAACCCACCCCTAGTGGCTCCTCCTAACAGAATGCTGGTTCTCTGGGGCATTTAGCATCTCAGGTAGAAGCTCAGACAAAGCCACAGACAGCGCACAGCATGATGTCCTAGAATATCCATTGCACTTGATGGTAAACAATAGAAAATTTTAAAAATGGTCCAGTGAACTTGTCTATGTCATGGGATGAGATGCAAAGCATTGCGTGAATTGTAAACATGAAACAGAATCCTTCAAAGAAATCGGAGGTTCTGGGACACCTTGCCCTGCACCTGATATCCCGTGGAGTTCATGTTGCTCGGGCTCTTGCAGGGATTTTGGGGAACCCAGTCCTACAGGGTATCAGAGAATTTCACCAGGGTCAGGGTGGAAAAGCAAAGCAAAGCAGAGAAGGCTTGTTTGAGCCAACACTCCATTGTCCAGTTTTATTCTGACACGAGGGGGAGGGTTTGTGGGACAGCATGCTCAAAAGTGCAATTGCCAGACCCCAGTCCTGGCTCAGCATAAAACTCTGCGGGCAGGCTGAGTGGTGAGAGCTCTGGGTGCTCAAGAGGCCCAATGCCAGGCAATCAGGGCCCATGGGACCTGGGAAGGGGAGAGGGCCACGACAGTGCGAGCCCTTTACAGAGACCGCACTATAAGCCATGCGGAGCCCAGTGTTCTCCTGACAAACTAGCATGAGAAATTCAGGGAGGCGTACAGAAGCTTTGATGCCTAACTCGATTCCCACTCTGCAAGAGAAGATCAAGAACTCCAAGGGGCTGGGGCAGCCTCCTCTGAGCTCTGGGCAGGGGGCCAATGCCCTTGCTTCTCTAGAAAGCCCTATGTTATGGTTTAGATCCAAAATATGCCCCAAACATCTCATGTGTTTGGAAGGTGATTGGATCATGGGGGCGTTGTACTCAGGAATGGATTCATCCACTGATAATTCAGTACCTGGATAGCTGTTAGCAGGTGGCCCTGGTTGGAGATGGGTCTGTGACCTGGAAGGGTATATTCTTGTCCCTGGCTCTTCTCTTCTCTCTGTCTCTCTGTTTCTATTTCTCTCTCTCTCTCTCCTCTCTCTCTCTCTCTCTCTGTCTCTCATTCTCCTCTCCTCTCCCCTCCTCTCCCCCTTTTTCTCCCTCTCTCCCTCTGCTCCCTTGTTGCCCTCAGGTGAGCAACTGTTCTCCACTAGGCCTTTCCACCATGCTGTTTTGCCTTGGAGCCAACTAACCATGGACTAAATGCTTTGAAACCATAAGCCAAAATAAATCTCTCCGCCTTTAAACTGTGGGTGTCAAGTATTTTGTCACAGCGATGAGAAAGTTGCTAACATACCTTGTGATGGTCCACTGACAAGTCCCCTGATTAAATGCTATTTCTGGATGTGTGTGTGTGAGTGCTTCTGGGTGAGACTGGCATTTGAATCAGTGGAATGGGTAAGCCTGATGGCCTCTCCCGTGTGACTGGGCTGAGCATTGAGGGCCCAAAGAGAACCAGAACTGAAAGCAGAGGAAGGAGGAATGCGTCCTTTCTTCCTGTCTCACTGGTGGGTCTGCAGCACCTTATTTGTCTTCTCCTGCCTGGGGCTGGGATGTCCTCCAGCCACTGCCCTCATTCCTGGCCATTCTGCTCAGAGTGAATGACAGCCTGAGGTCATGGGGTTTTCTGGAACACTGACCAACACCAGCCCCATCTGAACCTAGCCTGGATGAGGCTTTAGAGCAACTATGAGCCCTGAAATTGTGAGTGTTCATCCATTGCTCTGGGGCAATCTCCATAGAGTGTGTAATCCCCCCAAAATAAAAAGCCATGGCCTTGAAGAGCCCAGGGGGAGAAAGGCCAGGTGTGGGATTTTTGGGCAAATCAACTGCCTCTTTGAACCTTCTGGGCCTGTGGGAGTCATTCCAGCAGGTCCCCTCACAGTCCTTCACATGGCTCTGGCTCCACCTGGCTCCCTGACACACTGGAGTCCTGCCCTCCACTGAACCAGTCAAGGCAAATGCGCACTTGATGAGCAACATTTGAGCTGAGGCCAGGCTGATGATAGTGGTGTCTTCTACTCTAGCAGCTGGGGCATCATGAGATTATTTAGTGCACACAACAATGTTAGGAAGTTTGAATGAAGAACCTGGAGCTCTGAGAAGTTAGGTGAACTGCTCAAAGTCACCACTCTGGTGACCTAAGATCCAAGCCACCCTTTAGCTTGGATAAGTTCCTGGTTGTCTTCAGGATTCAGATTCCTCATCTATAAATTGGGATGTATGTGTAGGGCTATTGTGAAAACTCAGTGATTTAATGGAGAGATTAGACAGTGTGAGGGATGTAGACTCACTCAGTGAGAGAGAAATCAATGCTTGATAATTGTTAATTTTTATACTAATGAATTTTTATTAGTGTGATAATCATTGGCACCATGCTTGTGAAAAGTCAAGTGATACTAATTATTTACTGCTTTGATATACTAATAATTATTACTTTTAATAATGAAAGGCTGTCAGAGACATTGGGGGACCGAGGAGGAATAGATGGTACTGTTAGATAAAATCGTACAGCGGATTTGGAACTTGTATCTGATGGTACAAGTAGAGTTACTAACAAAAAAGAGCAATGACAACTCTACCAAGGGCTTTTTCTGGGCCTTGGCCTGTGAGTATTAACTGATGAGTTCCCCTTGTTGCTGTCTGTTAGGATTTGGATGTGTCCCCCACCCAAGCTATGAGCTGGAGTCTTAATCCCCAACAGAATAGTATTGGGAAGTAGGGTCTAAAAGAGGTGATTAGGTCCCTACGGATCTGCTCTCATGTATGGATAAATATTGTGGTCTTGGGAGTGTGTTAGTTATCTCAAGAGCAGCTCTCTTGTAAGTTCAGCTCCCTCTGTGCTTTTACTCTCTCTCTCATGCTCATTTGCCCTTCTTGCTGTTATGATGCAGTATAAAGACCCTTGACGATGCCAACACCATGAGCTCAGACTTCTAGAACCATGAGCCAAATCATTTCGTCTGGTCTGTGGTATTCAGTTACAGCAGGAGAAAACAGGCCAACACTGTTCTCTCCTCTGCACAAGGAAGCAGAACTAACTTTCCCAGGACTCCTCAGCTTGAAAAAGTGGGGCTAAGACTCTGCAAACTGCTGGACACTATGTGGCGAGGAGAGGTGTTACGGACTGGGGTGTCTTGTCTAGGTTCTTGATGTCCCAAGCAAAGAACTGAGCTGGACCCCCCAAGAGCAGCAGTGAGACCAATGATTTATTTTTAAGAGGAAAGGCCTGATACAACCCAGAAGAGCTCATGGCCCTGAGGGGCCTTGGTGTGAATGGCTTTGAGCCTTGTGGTGTGGAGTGGGACTGAGGGCCTGGTCTGAGGTCTGACTCCTGCCACTAAGTGGCTTGACTCAGCCCCTCAATGACAGTTGAGTTCTTGATTTTTTATGGTCCTTAGAGGAACGGTGGCTGAAGCCACCAGGGGGGTCAAATCTGCATAGTCAATGACATGGTAATTAGGGTTGGGTTAATCAAGGGTTGCAGAAGACCACTGGGCACATTTGCCCAGGACTTATTGTATATCAGCTAAGTTACCCGGTTACTTGTCCCCACCTTGGTCCTGGGCCAATGTTCAGCTCAGAAGTTGGATGTTGTTCCAAAAAGTGGGCTCTAAGGCAGGCCAACTCTCCCTTTTTTCTTTCATTAGTGTTTGCCTTAGCTACCTCCGGCCTCTTAGGTGCCCGTGAACCACAGAGTGCAAGCCAAGCATGGGCCCAGCATCAAGGGTCAGAGTTGTGTCGGGTGAGGGGCTTTCAGGTATGTCAGGGGCAGAAGGCACCTCTCACCAGACTGTTTTCCTCTCTCCTCACTGGGAGCTGCCTCTAAAATCACATGTGGCCAAAATGTAGAGCAAGAATGCTCATAAGTCAGAGGGCTGCTGAGTGGCACAGAGTGCCACTTTCGTTTCAGTGGCGAAAGAGGAAGTGACACGTGCAGGGGTGGGTGGGGGAGGCGAGGAGGCCGATACTGAGCTGCCGTCCTCCAGCAAAGCAGTGTGAGGGGCCTGGCTTCGTGCCTGCAAAGGGCCCGCGTGCTTCTGAGGGGAAGCCACCCCTTCAGCCTCCAGCACATCTGCCAGGGCCTCCTCACCCACTGCTTCCCAGGACTGTCCTGCCAATCATTCACCACTCACTCAGGGCCTCTTGCCACAAGGAGGACATGATTGGGACACCAAACCCACAGGGCCCACCGATCTGCCCAGGGACCACTTCTCCCTCCTCCTCCCAAACTACTTTCCCCCCCATGCCAGCTCCCAAGCTTGTCATGAGAACGCCAGCACGCTCCGCACTCCTGCCCCAGGCTTTGCCCCTGCAGTGTCCTCTGCCTCTCTGGCTCTTCCCCCAGCTCTACCAAGAACACGTTCCATGTCATTGTCCAGACTGCTGCTCAGCGGTGTCTTCCCAGAGGCTCCTTCCCTGACCTCCCTGTTTAGATCACACTTTCAAGTCAACACTGAGACATGGAATTTAAACATTCTGCAGAAAGCATTCACATAAGAGCATGCAGGAGAAAATACAAAGAGAGATTGTGTGTGTGTGTGTGTGTGTGTGTGTGTGGACAGCACGTATATATCGATACACCCAAGGATCACTGTAGTGTGCACACACTAGAGAGAGAGAGAGATGGAGACAGAGGTGCAGATAATTTTAAGGAATTGGCTCATGCTGTGTGGGGGTTGGTAGCCAAAATGTGCAGGAATGGCCACCAGGTTCACACCAAAGGAGAAACCATCAGGAACAATCTGCTGGCTTTGTTTTTCAAATGTATATTTATTTATTTTACTTAAAGGACTGCCCTTTGATGGGGTTATGTCCTTTTTGCTTTGGAAATGACAGTAAATGGTAACATGAGGGACAGTGGCTGATAGGGACTTTTCTTTAACATCCTTTTTTGACATGGTCAAATGTGGCAGCCTCTGCCAGGTCTCCACGTTAGAGGGGACGTTGGTGAAGTTGAGGCTCTTGCGGTCCATCAGTCTGAGTAGCCTCTGGTCTGGATTCTAGAACCTTTCCGTGCTGCGGCTTCAGTTGATTACTGTCTCTAGGGAGGAGAGTTGGCTGCCACCCCCGGTGTACTTGAGCTGGCGCACTCCTGGAGGCCAGGGGCGAACCGTGGACCTGCCTTACCATCCTGCCACCGCCGTGCAAATCGGTAGGGAGTTACTGAGAGCCCGGGATCCAGCAGGGACCAGCAGAGGCTGTTGATAAGGCGCAGTTACCATGGCTGGCTGAAGGCGAAGAGAAGCGCATGGGGACAGTGGATGACTGTCCTACTCTGTTTATTTCTGCCATCTCCTGCCAGATTTTTTTCAATACAGTGTACAAATTGTGCATCTCCACATATTGAAAACAAACAAGTGGAAACCAACATTTTAAAATGCAACACAATTTATAAGAGCTCCAAGAAAATGAAACACAACTCTATCAAAATACGTATAGGATGCTTATGCTGGAAATTTTGAAATACTGACGAAAGAGATTACAAAAGACCTAAATACTTGAGGAGACAAACTGTATTCGTGGGTGAGAAGACTATAAAATAAAAACACTAACCTAACCTAAGTTGATCTATAGGTTTAATCCGATTTTCTGTCAAAATCTTAGCAAGCTTTTTTGACATACACATTTATTCTAAAATGTCTGTGGAAGGCCTTAGAATCACCAAATTGATGTCACCAGCGGAGAATGAAGCAGCAGGAATCATCACTGCTGTTATTAAGACCCACGGCATTGCCACAGTAGCCCTGGCAGTGTGGTACTAGCGGGAGGATGAACAGGTCCATGGAACAGAAAAGAGAAGCCAGAAACACACGCACAGGGTTATGCTCAACACATTGCTAGCAAGGAGCACTCGGAATCTAACAGAGGAGGGATGGCCTTTTCGATAAATAGTGCCGGAGTAATCGGATATCTGCAGACAAACAACAAAACAAAACCTTCACCTAAACCTGAAATGTTACAAAAGTAATGAACTCGGAATGAATCGTAGACTTAAATGCAAAATGTGAAACAACATTTTTTAGGAAAGAATGTAGGAGAAAATATTCAGAATATATGAAACAGACAAATAATTCTTAGAGGCGGCACCAGGAAAAATGGACACATTGGACTGTATCATAACTAAAAACTGCTCTGTGAAGGTTCGTATTGAAAGGATAAAATGGCAAGCTACGAATTGGGAGAAAATATTTGCAAGTCACATGTCAGGTAAAAGACTTGTACCTAGAGCACATAACAGCTTTCAAAACTCAACAATGCAAATAGAAAATGAGCAAAAAACAGGTACGTTTATCTCACTGAAGAGGAAATGCAGATGGTAAATAAACTCACAAAAAGATATTCGACATTATCGGCATTTAGAAATGCTGATTATGCCGGTCATGGCGGCTTGCACACGTAATCCCAGCACTCTGGAGGCTGAGGCAGGTAGAGCACGTCTTCCAGGCCAGCCTGGGTCACAGAGTGAGTTCAAGGCCAGCATGGATTTTGTAGAGAGACCCTGTCTCAAAAAAAAAAAAAAGTGAATAAATAAGTTCAATTAAAACTACAGTGAGATAGTATTGTGCGCCTATCAGAATGGATAAAATAAAATAAAACAATAACACAAGTTCTGCTAAGGATGCAGAGAAATGGTATTACTTATATATTGCTGGTGGGAATTTAAAAAAAAAAGTACCATTCTAGAAAATAATTTACCAACTTCTTTTAAAACTGAAATGGACCTATCTAGCAATTGCACCCTTGGGTTCTTACAAACTTGTGTTCTTACAAATAAAACAAAAACTACTATGTGCAATATTTATAGCTTCGTGATAGCTGAACCCCTGGGGACACTCAGATGTCCTTCGTGGTGACTAAATAGTGGAGGTACATTCGTCTCACAGAATACTACTCAGCAATAAAAAGAAGACACTGCTGATGGCAGGCAGTCAATCGAATGGATCTCAGTTAAGAGCCAATCTTGAAGGTTACATGCCATATGAGCCCATCTGTACAAATATTTTTGAAGTGACAGGATTGTAAAGATGTAAAACAGATTAGCGGCTTCAGCAAGAGGGAGAGAGGAAGTTGGCTGAGAATAAAAAGGATGGCGCAAGGGATCTCTGGGAACTACCCTGGCTGTGGTGGCAGTCACATGAAACCACAGTATGTAGAGCTAAGTGTGTGCACCACACGCATTTAAGACAAGTGTAATGGGGACAGAGTCAGTGGATTGCGTTGTATCAGTTTCCTGATTGTGCTACGATACTAGTTATGTGAGATGTTACCACTCAGGGAATGTAGGTGAATGTATTCAGGGCCTCTCTGCGTTGGTTTTTATCACTGCATCTGAATCTACAGTCATTTTAAACCCATTTTTACAATGCAGTTATCCCTGGGGAAAAAATATTCCCACATAGGTGAACTTTCTACCTGCATTGTCGCAATTGTTACCATTTCAAGGGAATTAAATAGCCTCGTTAGCCACTTTAGAAGAGGCAGCTAGTGCAAAAGTGGCTAATGAGGCAGAGGAGGTATCAATGTCTTGGTCCTATGATTGGTTCTGTTCAATATTAGGGATGACAGATGGGGCATTCTTTCTCCATTTTACCTGTGAGGAAACTGAATCTCAGAAATATGAGTGTGCAAGGTTATATTCTTAGATTACGAAACAGAACTCTTTGGGTTAATTACGAAAATGAAACCCGAGTTGGAATAAATGGCTTTTGTTTAGGGAACTGCAAGTCTGCGTTTCAGGCACAGATTGAACTAAGTACTAAAAACAGGTTACGAGGATTCCACTTCGATTTTACCCTTGCTTTCTTCTGCATTGCTTTCATTTCCTGGCCGGTTCTTTGCAAATAACGGCAAAGGTAGTTTGCATTCCAGCAGCCCACAACCCTGTGAGAATAGTCTCTCTTCCAGTACCTCCAGAAACATCCTGGACCTGCTCTGGCTGGTTCATCTTGGTCACGTGACTGAGAACGGACAGCTCTTACTGGATAGTCTGGGGCCCGTGGCCACATCCAGCCTGAATGATCCTGTTCTGAGAGTGGAGAAGATTGGTTTCACATAGGGAGGCCGAGCAAGCAGAAACCACGGCCACAGCAGGCCCACAGGGGCTCCGGGGAAAGCAGGTCCTCCGACAAGGGAGGCGGTGGAGCAGCAGCAGCAGCACGACTCTCCATGGACATCACCACCTCGCCTGCTCACATTCCTCCTCCCCTGCTGTATCAGCTGATTTCCTGTTGCTGGGACAGAACGCCCAACGCCCACAATTTAAAGGAGGGAAGGTTCCTTTTGGCTCATGGTCTCTAGAGGATTCAGTGTGTCTCTACTAGCTCCAAGCTAGGAAACAGAGAAGGGAGGAGCAGGGGACACTAATACGGCCTTCCAGGTCACACCTCCAGGGGCCACCTCCAACCAGGCCCCGCCTCCTAGCAACACATTCAGCTGTGAGCTCACACACGGGCGAACCCACTGAGGGGCACAGTGCCCACAGGACCCAATCGTGGGCCCAAAGCCCCTCCTCAGAGCACAAAATGGGGGACACCTCGGATCTAAACCATAATGCATGTCCCTTGACACATCTGCAGGGGCCAGGGGCGTCCCTCTAAGCCACACAACTACAGGTCGTAGTTGGAGCTGGAATCCCAGGATGCTCTCAGAAATCAGCCGCATCGCTCTCCCACACACGCCCTAGACCTGCCGGCTTTGAAGGTTAGCGAGAAGCAGGTGAGTTAACAGAGGTAACCAGCTTTGCCACTTGCCTGTAGACGGCCACACCAAGGGGCTCGAGCTCCCTTGTCATTATCAGCGCCTCCCAAGGCTGCTTAGGCAGGAAGCAAGGGCCTGCAGGGATTCATCGCCAGCTCCTGGCTCATCTGTGCAAGTCCTCATCAGTGGCCAGGACCCCGGGAAGCATGGGACTCTGCCACCGAGGCAGTGTGCCCTCCTGGTGCCCCTGTACCCACGGAGCTGGGGAGGAGCTAGAGGGGTCCGAGCCTGTTCCTGTGTACCCGCCTCCTAGTCCCAGGGACTCCACTCCCCAGCTGCTCCTGCAGTGGTCGCTTCTCCAGCTGACACACTTAAAATTAACCAGGAATTCGTGCCCAGCCAGCCAGCTAGTTAGGCAATGGCATATTTCCCCCTCCTCAGAGGCATCGTGAAGGTGGAATAATGAAAACACATTTCTGTCTTCCTCCTCGGACTCACTCCTCATGGTTTTGGCGTCTCTGAGCAGTGCCAGCGTGTGTCAGTCAGACGCGTGAGCGCTCAGTTGTTAACCCAAACCAGCCTAGGCAGAGCGCATGGTGTGAAGAGGAGAGGGCCTAGGCAAGGAAAGGGTGCCGGGTGTGGCTGGTA
The DNA here is from genome assembly GCA_004365215.1 of Cuniculus paca. Classification (NCBI taxonomy): domain Eukaryota; kingdom Metazoa; phylum Chordata; class Mammalia; order Rodentia; family Cuniculidae; genus Cuniculus; species Cuniculus paca. The sequence goes on along the minus strand of RJWT010030944.1, from coordinate 943 downwards.
CTGGTGTAGAAGGAGCTTCGGAGTGAGAGCTTCCGGTGGTGGGTCTCCAAGAGCAAAGGTGTCTCTGGGTGGATGGGGCTACATTATTTCCTGAAAAAGACGAGCTTTTAAAAAGAGTGTTTCCCCTCAGTCTTGTGGAGTTGTGGACTGCGTGTCTGTGTCCCTGCAAATTCCTGTGTTGAAATTCCAGCCTCTGCCAGGGGATGGTGCTAGGAGGGGCCTTTGCAGGTGATTAGGTCAAGAAGGTGAGTCCCTGGAGCCTGGGCATGCTCAGATCGCCAGCCTCCAAAACTGTTGTTAAGCCACTGATCTGCAACCTTGGGCTCAGGGTTTGAAATGATGGGTACTTCCTGGGGTCCTAGTAGGGGAGATCACACCTCGGAGGCAGCAGGACAGCCCAGGCACCTTGTCCAGCTCCTGTCACTGTTATAGCATCCACTTCCTGGACCTGAAGTGACCTTCGCGTGTGTCTTTCTCCCACAGAAGGGTGTGGGCTCATTGCAGGCAGGAACTGTAGCTTTCTCACCCTTGTACCATGAGCCTAGTACTGTGCACAGTGCATAGTAGGTGCTCAGTAAGAAGCACTGAACTGAAGGGGCGGATATTTGTGTCTCATCTGATCCAACAGAAGTGGCTCACACAGGAAGCCACGTGATCCCTGGCACAGGCATGACCTCCCCAAGAGGTGAGGGATAAAGGGGAGGATTCTGCACCCTCTGCTTGTCAGGAGAGGCTTCCTGGAGCTGACGCATGCTGACCTGACTTGAGAGGACCCTGGGCACCGCTTTATTGCTGTGAACCATGGTAAGCTACCAAGGGGACTGACTCTGCGTGTCCTCTGCCCCCCTCCCTCCTTTACACTAAGTCCTCCATCCTCCAGAGCCTGATGTCCTATCGATGACCTGCTGACTAAAAAGCCAGCCTTCAAATGGATGGTCCAGCT
>RJWT010030943.1:0-14519 GCA_004365215.1 Cuniculus paca | reverse complement strand
TCTCTCTCTCTCTCTCTCTCTCTCTCTCTCTGTCTCTCTCTCTCTGTGTCTCTCTCTCTGTCTCTCTATTTTTTTTCCCTCTCACTCTCTCTCCCCCTGTGTGTGTGTGTGTGTGTTGGCAAGAAGATAAATGCAGTACCTAGGACCATGTGTAGCTTGTGTGGCCACCTCTGAGAAAAGAAGGAGGATTGAAAGAGAAGAAATAAATTAGTGGAACATCTTTTTAATGTCTTAGATACAAATAGTGGTGGTATTGTATTCAGGATGTTCATGATATTTTGAATGAACTAGTGAATGAATGAATATAAAGACAATACCAAGACTAAAGATGGTAATTTGTTAAGAATCAAGGATTGTGATTGATTTGATTCTGTGTACACACACACACACATAGAAAGAGAGATGCATGTGTGTGTATGTGTGTGTGTTTTATGGTGTTTTAAGTGATAAGTTAGCAAAGAAAAATGAAACAGGATACAGAGACAGAAACTTATGGGGTATTCTTTTATTCTAGGTTTTTGCTTACAACCAAATTTTGTATACATTAACACCTGCAAATTACACAGGGAGACATTTGTCCTATGTCACTATTCTTACATTACCAAATAATAAGCGCTTTGCAGATTTTGGTGCTGCCATACTGCTATGGTTTGTGTCTGAATGTCCCCCCAAAGCCTCATGGAGTCGTGGGGGCAGGCTTCTAGAATTTGTGATTAATTCATGGTCCAATGCTGAGATTATGCGTGTGAGTGCTACACCCACCCTAGGGTTAGAGTTAGGGAGGATGTGGCCTACATACAATGTAAAGGAGGGAAAGAGTCTTCTCTCATGCTCCTCCATTTTTGCTCTTGTTGCTTGTGCTGTTTTCCACTGCCATGAACTGTTGCCCTCTGCCACACCACTCTGTCTTGGAACCAACTGATTACAGACTGAAACCTCCACAAATTGTGAGCTAAATAAACATTTCCTTCCTTCATTTTGGGTGTTGAGTATTTTGTCTCAGAAATGAGAGAAAAGTAACCAAGACACAAACATAACAGTGCAGCATATAAAGTGAAAATCATGAATTTAGCAACAGATAAGTATAGAGCAGGAGGAGTTACAATATGTGTTAGCCATGACCAAAACTCTTCTACTAGATTCTATTATACCATATTTTTATTTTTAACATCTTTACAAAATGGACAACACTGCCAAAATCATGTTTCCTGTACATGTGTTTTTGATGCCATTGTTAAATTGTTCAGTATTTTATTTGTGGAAATTTCAACAAGGAAAATAATCCCCAATAATTTTGAGACAGAAATAGTTCTATATTCCTCAGCAATTTGTGTTTTATTGTAGAGACACAGTGAACTATGAAAGTAAGTTCTTATTGTGTTGTTATAATGCACAGAGAAAACTGGGGGATGTATTTGTCAGAAGTGTGCAATGCATCATTGAATTAATTTTTGTATCAGTCTGATTTCCATCTCAGATGTCTGTGTATCTCACATTTGATGTGTTCCCTTTTACTTTATTCTGCAAAGTCAACCCTTTTCTTGATTCTAAAACTTTACATGTAAAACAACCCACAATTTTTTGATTACTATAACTGTAATAGAAAGCTACTTCCCTTTCTCATCATCTAACCATTTGGTTATTTTGTGTTTGTTCTTGTAGACTTGTGTGGTTGTGGCCCCCCCAGAGGTGTGACTCAACCAATCAATTAAGCTAACTAAAAGTAGGCTAAACAAAGGCTCAGTGTGACGTGGAAGTTTATCACTTGTCTATGAGTACATTTGTTCAATATAGACTGTCAATCTCTATAGAAAAAAGAGAAAATTAACTATAAATGAAACTCAGCTAATGTATAAACTGAGCAGCAGTTGTAGTGTCTTCCTGGCCCTAAGAAACAAGTGCATTCTGCACAGTATCTTTTCAGAAAGGTTTAGAAGTTCCAACAGTTTTGCATATACACACATATTAGAGAGAATTCTCAGAGAAGAAAACAATTTTTTTCATTGGCTCTGAAAATTATATTTATGTGCTTTTTCTGAAACAGTAAAATAATTTTCCTGTACTTCACCAGAAAACATATTCTCAATCTCCCATTTTTCTTGCAAAAATGGTAATAGCAATACTTTACATTTCAAGAACTCTATTATTTTCCTTTTTAGTGTTTCTTGCAAAGAGCTTGCAGCATTGCAAAGTGCTCTTTATAAAAAGTTATATTCATGTTTCCCTTCCTTTGATCTCTGTGATGAAATGCAGCCACCTCTATGGTGAAGTATAGCTACTGCTTATGATAGTGAATAACAATTCCACACAATTCACAAGAAATAACATACCCAATTAAAACTGTAAAGGGGGTCTTACAAAGACAGACTTTAATTAGAGAAGCTGGAATGTAGCCAAGCAAAAAGTACCATGAAAAGTGGTCATGACCTCATTTTAACACTCTGTCCTATTCAGAATACCACATCTAGAGTAGCCCATTGCATCAGGCTGACTTGGGGCTCTGATGGGTTCAGCACCGAATAAATGAGAGCAATGTCATGTACTTAATCATCATCTGCGTGCACCAAAGCAGTCGAAGATTTTCCTTGGCACAGCTTCTCCATCAGTTAACAACTCTGTATATGACTATTCATGGGTCATAGAAAAGCACAAAGTCTATCTTTTGCAAACGTTTTTGGAGGGAGGGTAGTGTGTGTGTCAAGTACAAAAGACGTACACGTTTTTATATAAATTTGGAGATCAAAGGCCAAAGTAATTTTAATATAAACATATGTCCAAAGATAATAATCTTTAAGTCTGAAAATTAACTTTTTAATGCCAGAATCTAAATCATACTAGTTTCTCAATTCAGACATCCAAACTGAATCTGGTGCCTATAGTAGATGAAACAGCAACTGGATAAAACAGCAACTGTATAAAAAGTAAAAACAAGGAAAAATTAAAATAAAAATGAGCACTACTTCTTTTAAACATAATTCATGACATTTTATTTAGAGAAAGTAGAGTAAGCTACCTTTGTAAATATTAAGTATATAAGGGAAACTAATATAAAATTCTTCATTATTGGATTTTTTCTAATTTCTTGTTGAGCTTTCTATGAAAGAACTAATTTTCATATTTTTTCTTGGTACTTTTGTAGCATTGATCCTAAGGACAGAATTATAGAATCTTTCCATCATGCTATTGGAAGCATTTCCAGATAGCACATTTTCTAGCAGCTCTGTACCCAATAACTATGTTTCCCTATTCTGCAATTACTCCTTTGTCAAAGTGCAGAAATTGGCTGGTGATATCAATGGTTTACCTTCAACTCCATTGCTCAACTACGCGAGTCTGTTAAAATAGTCCATACCTCAGCCTGTAAATCATTTATCTATGTTATATAAAGCAGCCTGAGATTTACATTAATATTTTGTTCCTTAGGAAAAAGAGTCAAGGCACTTGCAGTCTGAATGTCTGAAAGCATGAGTCATGGTAAAACAGTGACTCATACATTTTCTCAATTATTGTATAATGGATTTTACTGAAAGATACTCTTTCCTCTCTTTCTCTACTGCATTCACAGTCTGGATTCCTCGGGTTCAGGGGATACCAGTCTGCACACACCAGCCCCACCTAAGATTGCATGTGTGGCATAGGCATGGTCAATACCAAACTCTAGTTCCTTTGAGAGGATGAGCTAGAAGATTGTGGTCTTAGGATTGTTAGAAGTCATGGGCTCTGAATGGAGTAAATATGCAAAAGACATAGACGTGTGATAAGAAAGAGGACAGTGTATAGACATTGGAAAGTCTAAATTCAAGCCACAGTGAAACCTACTGTACCTGCATATCTCCATGGTTGGTTGCTCAAGACAGTTGTTCCTTCTTTTAGGATCATTTGAACTAGGCTCATGCCATGAGAAGCCAAAGAAGACTGACCCAAATATCAGTTGCTTCTGTTTCATAGGCAGACATGATGCACAACCTGGATATAAAGAACTGTGCTAAAAAAAATAAATAAGAAAGAAATACGCTATGTGCTGGTGTGTTCCCCCTGCCCTCACAGAGAGCAGATGCACAAGCGAGGTGGAAGAGAAACAAATAAATAAGAATTAATGAGAAAACAAGACGCACTACTAAGAAAATAGTCATGATGCTGGGACAGAGATGAACACGAGGACATACTCAGAAGAAATGATTGGGAAATCTCTTATCAGGGAGCAGTCGCCCAGGCCTGGAACAAACAGATGCTATCCTAGGAACTTAAAAACCGAAGTTTGATTTCATAGGCTTTTCAAGTTTAGTTTTACTTTTTAAAACTGTGTACCACTTTGTCTGATTATTAAACACAACATCACAACTACTAACATCTAATATTTATTGACAGCTACTATGTCCTGGTCACTACTGGCTGAAGTTTATATGTGCTTTTATCCCATGTAACTTTCAAAATTCTATAAAGTAAAATTATTATCACAATTTTACAGGCAGGGAAACAAAAGCAGATATAAGCTGTTTTATCCCCAAAATTCTGAAAACAGAGTTTGTGTACTTCTCTACTATCTTATTAGAACAGTAAACCACACTTACTAATAAATTTTAATTATAGATATGTATTCTATAGAAAGAGGAAAATTCCTGCTTCTTTAGCTTCATCTCTTTCCTGTAACACAATCTTAAGCATTTGAAGCATGCATTATTTTTCTGTACATCTAAAAACATATTTAATAACCAGAGATTATATTTGATACCGAACACTTCATAGGACATGCTTGTTATTTATTCCCTCCTAAAAGTTGTACCTTGCTTTTATGCTTACAAAGTAAATTTTATTCAACTTCAATGCTTTTTTTTTGCTAACTGTACACAACTCCATCATTCATTCTTTCCCATGAGTTCATATACGCTAATTCTTAATAGCTTTATAATCTCCCTATATAATCCTTTCTTGGCCAGATTTCGCTAACTTATCAGGTAGTTGAGAGGCAAATTTACCCAGGAGCGACAACATTTTGGAATTAAGTAGAGCTTTTCAGCTAGAAAGACTATCATCTTGATTGTCAGCCTTTTCTGGGATTCTGATTACTACACACATGGGAAGTTCTACTTCACAGCTTCTCAGATACCCTGAATGAAGAAAGTAAACAGAAATTGTAAATATTTACCCAGTTCTTACTTTGTGACACGCTCAGCACGCCAGGCCCTGGAGACTTGGTGGTTAGACCAGTGAGTTTTCTGACCTCAAAGAGTGAAGACACCTGCATCTTTGGGTAGTTGTTTCTCTTGTAATGACTGGAATTAAGGAAAGAACACATGAAGGGAAGCATCATTACTTCATCCCTCCCTTCCTTCCTGCCTTCCACTACATTTTTTCCCAGGACTGGCTCTAAAACTACTGATAAAATATCTTTTAAAAATGGTGAAGGAAATTCTGAATTTTCCTTGTGTACACTTAAATCCAAAGAGCTCTTCCCATGTAGTAATGAGTTTGATTTAGGGGAAATGGTGTTTCGGCTTGGGTGGTCAAACCAAATGTTCTTGGAAGCTGGTTGGACTGGATGTCATTAAGTGTAAAAATCTGTTGCAAAGCTCTCAAGGCAACGCAGAGCCTTGGGCTGCCAGGAAGAGAGACAATTCACAGAGGGCTTTAAGATGAGCACATTGTCCGACCAAAGCAGAAGTCTTCAGTATCGTTTTCCTCACAACCTCAAATCATTATAGGCTTCAAGATTATATTTGTTACTCAGCTTGTGAGATGCAGCCTGTAAGGTTATAAAAAAAAAAGTGTCACTGATGACTTCCATCACTCTCACTGTGACTATTTGAAATCTTCACAGGTATGAGGTCCTTTCTCAGATTATTTTCTTTTCCATGAACTCTCTGGAACCACTTATTTCATTTTTTAAAGGCAAGGTAACAAGAAACACACCACTTCATATCTATATTGTCACATGCAGCTTCTTTGATAAAACTACCACAAAAGGAAAAAGTACCCCCGCAAATGTATCCAGCGTTTCAGAGGCATCTTACAGTACTTCAATCTTCCATGATATGAGCTGATTTTTCTACTTGGTCCTGACCTTGCCATCTAAATACACCTTTATCTACTTTATAGCTTGAACAAACACTTACTATGTGCAGGGAAGAGTATGTGTTCTAATCTCCTTTCAGGCTCACAGTGAGCATGAGGTGGCTAGTATTATTATCTTCCTTTTACAAATGAGAAAACAAAAACCTAGTGTGATGACCTTAGCAGCAAGGACACAAAGTTAGCAAGTGCAGGAACAATGACATGAGCCCAGACAGCCAATATGCCACCAAGCACTTATTAAAAGTGTTACACAGATCTGCAGCTCTCAATGGTGCATGTTACATTCCAAAGGTCTTTAAGGAAAAAGTACATTTTTAAAAAATATCTTACCTGAGGAAGTTCTTGGGAAAAGAGTGGTTTGTTGAGAGCATTTCCTTACCCGAGTTAAAAGAAACTGGGCTTTAAATAGATGATTAGTGTCATTTATGCAAATGTTCATCCATGAGGAAAGTAATAAGTGGGTGTTCTAAACTTGAGGTCACGTGGTTATTTCTCTGATTTAGTGTTTCAAGGCTCACATGTGTAAAAGAGGCAATAGGCAGGAATTCTGGTTATGAAATCCCCAAATCTAAATAAAAAATTTTAAATGAGATGATTTTAATCTCACAGAACTTGCTTATTCCTAAATTCGCAGACAGCAGCAGTGAAAGAGTAATGCTGTAAGGAATGAGGTTTGGCCCCTCATACCTTCTGTGGCTCTGAGGGTACGGACCTACATTAAGGAGCACTTAATAGGGATGGCTTCTATAAGCAAGAAAAATCAGGAAGTTGGAGGTTGCCTCTATCACAAAGAATAAGAAATATGGAATTGAGCTGGATTCCATTGCTTTTAGCTTACTGATTTTCAGGTTTGTTTACTGTGTGCCAAACACAACTTAAAATTAAAGTAATAATTTAGAAGTTATTGCTTTAAAGCAAAAGAAGAAAAAAGGTCTCTGCAGGCAAGTGTTTCCCTAGAGTCTTCCTAATACTGATTAACACTAGTTTTTGAAATGTTAATTAGTTTTGAGCTTAACAGCTAGTCATTGTCTAAAAGGGCATGGCACAAAACTTTTTCAAAGTATGGACTAAGGACTGTTTAACTCCTTATTGCCAGGGACTGGCCTTTGCACCATTGCTGGCCACTGAACCATGCGGATGCCAGGAATGATTAGCTGTGGTGATTAGGCAGGCTGACACTAGCACTAGGGAGTCGCTTGTCATTTGCTTGCACAGACAGATTACCTAAAGAAATTTCTAACTTTTATCAGTGCAACGCAGTCACTTGGTAGTGCTCTGGAATGCCTACTTTTAAAACTTTTATAGGCCATGAGCAGGTTTAATGTTAGTTATACAACTTTTGAAGTAAGTCCCAAAATTATTTTACTATATTCCAGTGATCGTCTTTGTCATTTAATTAGAATAATGGTAGAAAATAGAGCATTTTTTTTGTTTTCAGGCTGCAACTTCAAGAACATATTTATTACTTCTTTTAAATCAGTGCAATATAAATTTCACATTTTCCTATAGAATAAAATATTCTTACAAGAGATTCACTAAAAACTTCATAAGAGAGAAGTATTCTTATGTGAAAATATGTCTTTATAGAAAACAGTTACAATCTGAGAGACATTGAATACCAGAAAAATGGTTTTGAGTAAGAAATGCTTGCTTGACTCAGTTTTGTTTATAAAAGAAAAATGCCCCTATGTCTAGGTGATCATACGTACAAATTCAGCAAAATTTTCCCCATTTTACTACTCAGAACCTGAGTTAAGAAACTTGCTTAATGTCTTAGAATGAAGTAATGGTTTGCATTTGAAAATGTTCTTTCTACTCCTCTGATCTTCATTTTGTCTTACTACTACTACCTACTTAAGAGTTCATTAGTAGCAGTAGTAGTTGTTGTCCTTGTCATTGTTGTTTTTCTTTAAACATTTGTACATAACTCAATTTCTGGAACAAGGATCTAGCCTTAAACAAACTGAAAACTCTACATGGAGCACAGTATTCTACTGTGGAAAATGCTATGGAAGGATCTAAGAATGAAAATCTAGTAAAATATTAAAAAATGATAATAATAAAAAGCAATGTCCACGAAATTATTGTATAGAACTGAAGGGCAAATAAACCCAGATGGAAAATGTTTAGAAATATTTACATAATGAAAAAGTGCATCACGCAAACTGAAGTTTCACACGGAGACTCAAGTGGGAACTCATGGCTCAGGAAACTGATTACTGGAAGAGAGTATGTGTAGGCTTGTACTCCACTTGCACTTGCAAATAGATGCAAGACTCAGAGAGAACAAGGGAAATCATTAATGGGGCTGTGAAGGGAAAGGTAAACCAGGAGAACAGTAACAGAATAAAAAGTAAAGAAGCCAGGTTTGGTGGCACACAGCTTTAATCTCAGGATTTGAGAGGCTGAAGCTGGATATTAAAACTTTGATTCCAGCCTGAGAAACTTACCAAGACTGTCTCACAAGAAAAAATAAAAGGGCTGGGGAGGCAGCTGAGTATGGTGGGAAGGCAGCTGAGTGTGGTGTGAAGGCCCTGTGTTCAATCCTCAGTACCTCAAATAAATAAATAAATAAATAAATAAATAAATAAATAGTATAAATCTTAAGAATGCTAAGAAAATTTTCTGTTTTAATGGTAGTCTTTTGATATTATTCTTAATGATGTTGTTCTCTTTCCAAATCACATTCAAGTGCGTAAGATGTATATGTTTTCTTGAATTAATACACATGGAATATGCATATGTAATATATTACATAAAAGTATCATTGTTCTTGAGGTTTATTTAGAACTATTGCTGCAGTTTTCCAAGATCCTTCTCTCTTTGAAATTTATGTGTCATTCTTTTTATTTGTAGTTATTTATATATTCTTTACTGTATAATTTCTTCCTTTCATTTCAGTTTGTTTGTATTTTTCTCTGGCTCCCGTGATGTGGCATGGATCTGTCAATACTCTCTTTTTTATGGCATTAGTAAAGATATTCAACAAGGCCTGAAAGCAGGACCACAGATCTCAGTAGAGTAGGTGGCTTCAAAGTAGGAAGAGATGGATAGAATGAGGAGAAACTCTTCTGCAGAAAATAGAAAAGAATCAAACAGCAAAATTAAAGTAACATGACTGTGTTATTTCAGTTTCCAGAGTCTTGTCAAAAAACTCACCAATGACATTATTCATGTATATGGCAAGATATTATTTATAAGAAATCTGTTGCTAATCCAGATGGATTTGAGGGATGAAAAAATTAGAATGACCAAATTATTTACTCAGCTAAACTGTAATCTGCATTCCACAATTTAATTTTCTGAAGTACTTTTTCAATTTACACCAAACATGTTCTCTTTTCTCACCAATTAAATTAATTAGGCCAGTTTGTTGAGTTTAACATAAGCTATAAAGAACTATCAACTTTATACTAGCAAATCTGTCTAAGGAATGAATACTCTGTGGGTATATAAAAGAAAGAGACTGAGAGTAACTATAAACATAATTGCATAGATAACTAAAAGATCCCTTTATATTGCAAAGTTTGCTCATATAAAGTTCTTAGTATTAAGCAAATATTTCAAAAGACTTATCTTTGAATGGAGAATTTTGTGGCCAATCTTCTATTTGGCAGTATTGAATCCAAGTGTCTATATAGTAAAAAGCTTTACCAATGGCAAAAGTGATTGCAGGTCCTGACACTGATACTCATGAGACCTTGGGAGGATGATCATCATCTGTAACAGGAAGATAATAGCATGATCCTAAAATTTTAAATGAGAAGAAATCTCTGCATATGGAGTACAGGAAGATTATTTGCTGTTAGCCTGATAGAAGTTTGGCACTTTCTCCTAAGACACTGACTTCATAGTCCAGAAAGCCCACAGCTGCTACCCAATCTTCTTTGCCTGATACCTTCAAAGCAGACTAACATCTTAGATATTAATCATCTTCATGAAGTTTTTAAATAAAGCTCTATGTTAATTAATTCACAAAAAGCAACTGACACAGTGAACCAGAATATTCTATGTTTAGATACCCTGCTCAGACAATTTGCCCTTATGGACAGGTTTATAAATCAGTTAAAAAATGTATTAATTTATGATGAAATTAAAGGTCGTGGGACTCAAGAAGGAACCTGAACAATTAATTCCCTATTGCATATAAAAAAGAAAGCAAAATAGTCAACTGAAAATTCCTTTGTGAATATAGAGTCAATGTGAGGGGGACTTGAGTGCTTTAACATCATCACGCTAAGATGGCAAGACAATGCATCATCTCTCAACAGAGATGCTTCTGGTAACAATAGTCCCTAACACTTATGAAAGATTTCTGTGGCCCAAGCACTGTTCTAAGTACTTTGTATGAACTAGTCCATTTAACGTGTATTGTGAGAAATTCCATTAGTATCTCATTTCATAATGAAGAAACTAGCACAGAAGAGTTAATTAATATGCTCATAAGCACAAATCCAAGAAGTGATAGAGGGAGAATGAGCTTAATTATAGAGTCTAAGTTCATACTGTTGGTGAGAGTATTTCTCTTACAGAACAATGTTGGGTATAGGTCACTGTCAATCTGAGCTCATGTTTCATATTTTCATTGCTTCCCCAGGTGTTGACTCCTCCATCAAACTGACACTCTTTCTTTAAGTGTGGTTTAGTCTTTTAATCACTACTGGGTAGTGCCTACTGTATGCTTGGAACTCTACTAAGTTCTGTGACTGGGATGGATACAAGAATGCCTGTATTGCTGGGGATCTAGCTCAGTGGCCTAAGCGCCTGCCTGGCAAGCGTGAGGTCATGAGTTCAATCCCCAGTGCTGCAAAAAAAAAAAATGCCTGTATTCACAGAACTTAGAACCTGTTAGTTATAAACACCAAATACAGTACATGAATGAATGAAGAGATAAAATTAACATAGAATTTAAATGGGCAATGAAATTAAAACAAGGGACAACACTAGAGAACACAGGTGGATATGTATTTCCTAGAAAGTAGTAAAGGAAGTGACACTTAAGGTCATACAGGAAGAATAAGGAAAAAAGCAACTACACAAAGATGCAGAAGTAAATAGCAAAAGTGAATACTAAGTGAGAAGAGTTGGGTGCAAGAGAAAAGAGCAAAGAAAAGAGTAACTCGTATTCTAGGTGTGTTAATCTATTCCACTGGTTCACAGCCAAATGTTGCAAGACTGGGAGCCACTCTGTCTTGTTGGCATGTCTCTCCTCTGATTTAAATATTTTACTATCAGAAGGAACTCATAAAAAATAAAGTTTGCCAAAATGGGTAAAATAAATATGTTGACTGAAAAAGACAAATGTATAACATAAGGAAATAGAAGACAGGAAGCAAATTCAATTGGAAAAGATATATCATGAAAATACTAACTAAAGGAAAACTAATATAACTGAATATATGACTTTCAGGCAATAATAGACCAAGATAAAAGCATAACAGCCATTACACACTCAACATTTTAATTAACCAGCAGGGTTTAAAAATTCTTAAACTAGTCTGGAATGAAATTTGGATTGAGAATAACTACAGAACAAAATCAAATAAAACTAATGGCAAAAAAAAGTTAAATCCAGCAAAAGATAGTGAGATATTAACATATCTTTCTGTGATAGATCAGTAGGCAAAAATGCAAACTAATCTAACAGTGAGGAACAATGACATACAGAATAAGGAAGCTAAACATAGTACTTTTTCAAGTAACAACAACTGAGCAATTGTCCTTCTGTCTGAAGGTACAGAAAAGATTTGCAAGAATCAGTCATACAGGAAGCCAATAGCAATTGTAAGGAAACTCAGAAGATTAATAGAGTAGACAACATTCTCAGAAAACTAAAAATCTAGATTAGATATTGTTAACAATAAAAAAGCTTCAAATACTGGAAATTAAATTTTTAAAAACCCATGTATTGAGGAATTATAATAAAACATAATATATTCAGAAGTGAAAAGTATATGAAAGTTGTACATAACAAAAAAATAGGAGAAAGAAAAATATTTGGTTAAACATTCATGGTAATACAAATACATGTGAAAATAAGTTAAATTAGAAAAGAATAAATCCAAAGAAGATAAAAGTAAAAAAACAATGAAGAACAATCATTGACAGAACACAGTATTAAAAAGTGGAAACCAATATTGCCAAAATCATTATTTTGAAAAGAATAAAAAATGCAAAAAACTCAGTAATGAAAATATAAATAATATTTAAGATGAAAAAGAAACACATGCATGTTCTTTAGATATTAGAAGTACAGAAGTGTATAATTAAACTATACATGTAACAAATCTGAAAAATAGATGAAACGGACACATTCTTAGAAAGTCAGACATTACTTGGGAGGCATAGACAGGAGAATCCCTATGAGTTCAAGACGAGCCTGAAGTACATAGCAAACACAGTGTCAAAAAAAAAGTCAGATATTACTCTGACTCCAAGGAGAAATAAAATGTGACTGATAGTGAATGCAACAAGTATTTTAAATATCTTCACATTTCAGGAGAAATATACTTTCAGGACAAATCTGTTGGTAAGAGCAACAAAGAAAGGAAAGGGTATCTTATTTACTTTTTATCATTGCTGAAATAAAATACCTGACACCCAGAATTAAAGGAGGAAGGGTTTATTTAGCTCACAGTTTGTGGAGGTTTCAGTTCACGGTCAGTTGGCTCCAAGGCAGGGTAGCATGGTAGACGGCATCACAGCAGAGAAAGAGTTCATGGTGGGCAGAAGGCAGCAAAGCAGTGAAGAAGCAGTAGCAGAAGCAGCAGCATCCCTGCATTCTTTCTGTCTCTTATGTTATATGCCAGTCACCTGCCCTTGGGTGGGCCTCACCATTATCCACACCCAGAACTATACCAAACCAATCTCAACTGATTTGGCAGTCACATATGTCTACTCCCAGCATCACACACTTGATCCCAGGATCACACACTGTAGATTCAGCCATCTCCCAAAAGCCCCACATAGGACCACATGAGGTTTGGGGGGGACAACTAGATTTTAGCCATGACAAAGGAGAAGAAGTGAAATAAGTTGAGGTATCAGGAAAAGTCTAACCTTGGCTTCACTTACTGCGGAAGTTGGGAATGAAATAATCAGCAGGATCATTGTTTTGAACCAGGAAACCAAGACTTTCACATCTTAGTACTGTTGCTACCCTGTGTAGAAGCCAGGGAAGCTGACTGTATTAGCCAGCAGAAGCTGGGTGGCCACAGGTGAAAGTGTTAGCTTCAGTACTGCAACAGCAAGTGATGAAGCAGCCAGAAAAAGGGGTGTGCACAGGGCACCATATGTTGAGAGAAGTGATCTTACAATCTTCCCAGTGCTCATGGATGAAGATCCAGAGCAACTGACTCCTGCATGCTGAAGACCCCTGAGAATATATTCAAGATACCTGAGGAAAATGTGTATCTAGAGACAACCAAAGCATGCATAACACTGATGTTTCCACCGATTACAGAGACCTAGCAGAAAGGCTGAAGTGCACTAACAGGTCTTTGAGTGTCATCCTAGCTCAGTCTCTTCATCCTATAACCCAAACTTCTTGATGCACAAATAACTGAATGATAAAGGTAGACTCCTCTTTATCACCTTCCTATGAAACCAGGAAGTCCAAGAAGAAAAAGATTAGTGCCATCATCCCCTGTATTGCAAAGATGTATGCTAGACTTATAAAGTAGGTACCCCAAAAATGGGATGTGATGCTTCACACAACACTCACAGGCAAACAGTCAAAAGTCAAAGTCAAATAACATTAAGAGTGAAAAATATATGGAAAAACGATATTGGAAAAATAATCCAGTCCCGTTCCACTGTTTTAAAAGCTATTTGAGCCTTCCTCATGAGAGAGGAACAGAAGCTGCATTGTTTTTGAGACAGTGTCTGACTATTTCATCCAGACTGGCCTTGAACTTGCTATGTGGCCCATAGGAATCAAGATCCTCCTGTGGTGCCAGGGATATAGTGCAATGGCATAAGTGCCTGACAAGCACAAGGTCCTGAGTTTGATTCTCAGTACAAAAACAAAACAAAACAAAAAAAATAAAAATAAAAAGTATCTTCATGTGTCCTGAGATTTGAAGCAGGTACTATAATGCCCAGATCAGAGGTTGCATTCTTAATTCAGAATCTCTGAGAAAACTTTAATGGAATATTCAGAGAGTTTGTGTTATGATTCCTAGAATTAGGAACACAATAGACTAGTACTTGATTCCCCATGAGGAAATCTAAACATGGGAGAAAGAATGGATTGGAGTCAGAAGAGCAGAGAAAGAGTAAGATACACTGGAAGAAGACAGTCATAGTATCAGTTGGAGAGAAAATATCTGTGATTCTAGAGACTTGAATATTGAGCACCAGAGAAAATCTAGAGCCATCCAGAATACAAATAGGTTCAAGACAGCCTTGATAAGGGACAAGGGTCTTAACCAAAGGAGTCCATGTAG
>RJWT010030942.1:0-14519 GCA_004365215.1 Cuniculus paca | reverse complement strand
CTTGTGCTTGCCAGGCAGATGCTTATGATGCTGAGCTGTATCTCTTGCCCTCATTTTTACTTTTTAGAGACAGGATCTTGCTGTGCAGTTCAGGCTGACCTTGAACACACTTGTGGAGCCCAGGCTGCCCTTAAAACTCATGGCTATCCACTTGCCTCAGTCTCTCAAGTGCTGGGATTACAGGCATGAGTGATCACACTGGGCTTACTCTTCAGTTTTTAAATACTCTAAAACATGATGATAAGTTCAACATACAAAAAAATCAATGTAGTACACCACTGAACAGAAAAGACAAATCCATGTGGCAATTTCCATCGATGCCAGAAAAAAAAATTCTTTCATGATAAAAAGAAACAAAGTAAGAATAAAAGAAAAATGACCTTACCATAATAAAAGCTATGAAAAGTTCATTGCTAGTATCACACTCAAAGATACAGAAAAAGCATTTCCTCAAAGACCAGTGATAAAACTGCTATTCAACATAGCACAATAGATATGGCAATGAATTCTAAGTACATAGATATGGCACAGTACAATAAATATGGTAATAGACATCAAAAGCAAAGATAGACAAATGGGACTATGTCAAACTTCAGTGCATTGTGGCACATGCCTATAATTCCACTCAGGAGGTTGAGGCAGGAGGATTGATTACCATGACTTTGAGGCCAGCCTGAACAGGGGAGCCTGAATTACACAGGGACACCCTGTCTCTCTCTCAGTCACATCCCATCCCCTTCAGTGCATTAAAAGGCACAATCATCACAGTAAAATACACACCAGCAGAACCAGGAGAAAGTATCTGTAAATTATATATCTGAAGCCAGGCATGGTGGTGCACATCTATAATCCTAGTTACTGAAGGATCACAAATTTGAGGTCAGCAGGGGCAACCTGGTGAGATTCTGTCTAAAAAATAAAAGCGTCGGGGATATAGCTCAGTGTTAGGATACTTGGCTACCTTGAGGAAGGCCCTGAGTTTAATCTCTAGTACCAATAATAAACAGACAAACATCTGATAAAGGATTAAAATCCAGAAATATATAAAGAGCTACAACTCAACAAGTTAAATAACTTGATTTAAAAAAATGGCCTACATTCACATAAATACTCCTCTAAAGATGATATACAAATGGTTAAAGAACATTTGAAAAGATGCTCAAAAACCACTAATCAGTGAAGTGAAATGCAAACCAAAACAATGAGATGTCACCTCACTGATCATAATGGTTACTATAAAAACAAAAGTGTTTGAGACAAGTGGGAAATATTATGTACTGCTATTGGGATTATGAAATGCTATGGAAAACAGTAAAGAGGTTTGTCAAAAAATTCAAAGTAGAACTATCATTATGACCTAGCAATCTCATATAAGTGTATGTCCAAGAGACATTTGCACATTCAGTGCTACTCACAAGAGTCAAAAGATGGAAGAAACCCAAATGTCCACCAATACAGAAATAAATAAAATGCAATATACACATGCAAAGGTTCAGTCTCAAAAAGGAAATTCTGTCACGGGTAGAGAATATAGATGAACCTTAAGAACACTGTATGTTAAGTCAAACAGGTCAGTTACAAAACAAATACTGTATTATCAACTTACATGAGACATTAAGAGTCCTAAAATTCCTAAAGTGGTGGTTACCAGAGACTGGCGAAAAAGTGGAGCTGTCATTTAATGGATATAGTTTCAGATTTGCAAGATGAGAAGTGTCTACAGATGTGTTTCACGACAACATGGATATATGTAACATTACTGAACTATATTCTTAAAAATGACCAAGATGATAATTTTTATGAAAAATCTGAATAGTTCTACCTCATTTCCAACTTAATTACTGCCACTTATGACAATTTTTCATAAGTAGCAAAAACAAGCAAACATTTAGTATTCAGTTAAGTAAACTGAAAACAAAAAAATCCTAATACAAGATAACTAAAAATGGAGAGTATTTTTTAAATCATATCTTAAGTGAGTGAACAGGCTAGACAGAAGAAATTCTGAAGCTAACAGCCATGAGTAAATTAGGCTTTCTAGAGGCATCTCATGATCCCCAGAGGTCTAGAATAGGTAGGCAGCAGGCCTTCAAACTGCTCCTGCTCTGTGAGGTAAGGAACATTAAGTATAGAAAGTGAAGCAACGTACTGCTTCTTTCAAGAGAATTTTACTACTTAAAAAAAAAAGTGAGCTGAATTTAAAAATGCTGAGTAATGTAGTTGAGTTGCACACTTCTATAAATAACTTTCATGAGCTTCTAACAAAAGAGCTTTCTACCATCTTTAAGAGAAAATTGTAAGGAAAATACCTCAGTCTCGGCTATGGGTAAAGAGAAGTCCCCTTTCACCACAAAATAGCCCTTGTCTAGGTTTGGGCTCTCTGACCAGGATTTATATCAGGAAATGTAATACAACTCTAGGCTGACAGTGCTTGCAGGTGGCACAAAATATGTATTAATCCCCAAATATTACAAATAATGTTCCAACAGAAAATCTTGATTAAAAAAACAAAATTCAACAAATACCATAAAGAAGCAAGCCAGTGTGCAGTGTTCTGTTGTGATATGCTTTGTTGTGTTTAACTCTTGTTCTGTTTTGTTTTATTTTGTTTTTTTATGCTAAAAAAAAAAAGCAAGCCAATGTAAGAGTGTATAGGAAAAACAAACTTTTTGAAAGAAGTATAGATATTATAGAATTATTCAGTACAAAAGATCTGTAAATTTAAAGAGACTGAGATCAGGGAAAAAGAAATCCATCAAAAATAAACTTTTTAAAAGAATGAATCATAACTTCCAAAATGAAACAGTACAGAAAAAATTGTAACCAGAAACTCAAAAAAGTATTACACAAATAATTAGACATGAATGGAAAATATTCATTAACTAAGCTGGCCATGGTGGTGCATGCCTGTAATTCTAGCACTTGGGAGGCTGAGGCAGGAGGGTTGCTAAGAGTTTGAGGCCAACCTTGACTACCCAGCGAATTCAAGGCCAGCCTAGACTACATAGTGAGACCCTGCCTCAAAAAATAAAACTAAATATAAAATAAGTAAAAACAAAGAGATTTTCCAAAATAACAAAAGTTACCAAGCTTCAGATTCAGGAGCCCCAAACAACCTCTAGCAGTATTGACTAAAATGGAGTTCACATCAGTATACATCTCAGTGAAAAATAGTAAACAGAAACTCTTATAGGCAGCCAGAAGAAAATATTGCCTAGAGTGACAAACATCTACTCAAGTATGAGGGCAAATTAAATATATTTTTGAGACTGAGAAGAAAAAAAAAAGTTACTCTTATATTTACACTAATGGAAACTGATTTACTTTAGGAAGAATGAAAATGATTTCAGAATGAATGAATGTTAAGCAAAAAGAGTGGTAAATATGAAGGTAAATTTACATAATCATTGACTACATGAAATAACTGTTCAACAGTAATTAGTTGTGAGATTACAAAATCTAAAAGACATAAAAATCTAATATATAACAGTGCTCAAATCTTCAGATGAAGTTACTGTAACCATATAGAAATCATGAGAACTGCACCAAAAAAAAAAAAAAAAAAACCCTCAAATAACTACTAGGTACAAAAGAAACTGATACCAACAATTAATTCAAAGTGTTCTGTAACTAAGGAAAAAAAATTCATTATTTCTCAAACGTATTGTTAACATTGCTTCAGGAACAGTATGAATATTCACAGTAAGAACAACGAACTAAAAGTAGCCAATTTAATTTATAACTTTTTTTTTTCCCTTTGAGACAAGGTCTCACTATAGTTCCAACAGGCCTTAGCTTTCTGAGTGCTGGGATTATAGGTATGCATCACTACATTCAGTGGTTTTTAACAAAGCTTTTTACAAACTTACTAGGCATATTTTCAGAAGTATTTGGATTTCATGTGGTTGTTTTTATTGTGTTAATTTGTGTTTTTTAAAAAAGCCAGGATAACTGGATCTTTTATTTTTGATACTGGCACTTGCACTCAGGACCTTGTGTTTGCCAGGCGGGCACTCACGGTGCTGAGCTATATCTCTGGCCCTGGATATGCTAACAGTAACCAGGTGAAAAGCATTACAACTAAACTTACATTTTATAAAGATTATGGTAAAAATGGTATAGTTGGGCAGGGTTGAGAAAATGAAAGACGCTATAAAGCCATTTTTGAAAATCATGGCATTCTTTGATCTGGTTTACATGCTATTGTTTAAGTCTTTCTCATTGTTTTGTTTCACACAAAAGTATCATATGTCTTTAACTCTATTTTCAAAAATACTGTTTGCCAGCTATTTGTTTCTTTCCCTGGCTTTACCTTAAACACAGATGCTCTTCAAATTTGTAACACGACTCTATTTTTCTTTCATTGATTCAAAACATCATTACTAAATGCTTAATGTATGCTACGCACTGTCCTTTCTGTGGTTTCATTCATATTTAACAGTTCTAACTGGATCTCCACCCATATGGGTGATAGCCAGGTTTACACTTGCCAACCCTTATCCCTTTCTGAGCACCATTTCCAAGGACCTAGTGGAATAATGGCTAACACTGATGGGAATACATGTCAGTTAATGTTCTGAGCACTTTACAAATACTGAATCCTCAACACAATACAATGAAAGAATGTAGAGGCTTGTTGAGATGCTGATAGTTCTATTGTATTTAATTTGGATGTAGGTTTACACAAGTATGTTTAGTTCATGACACTTCAACAAGCTATCCTAATATATGTGCAGCTTTCTTTTTATACAAATAAATATGTTTTAAAAACCTCAACTGCATGATATAAGGATATTATTTCCAATTTATAAAGAAACTATAATACCAGGAGACTAAGGTTATATGGCAGGTAACAGAAGAAACCACACAAAGCTCAGTTAGCCTAAATTCAGTGCCCATATAGTTTGAAACATGCAATTCACACATTACTGTTTGGCTCAGCACACTTCCCTTGTCTACAATGACATCTGATTTTCAGAATGAAACACCATGATGTCTGTCTTAAACTGCATAGTCAGAACTTTCCCAATTTCTCACTTAAGTATTTCATTAAAACTCAGGTTCATGGGCTGGGGATTTAGCTCAGTGACATTAGTGCCTGCCTGGCAAGTGTGAGGTTGTGAGTTCGAGCTACAGCACCAAAAAACGAAAACTCAGGATCATTATCATGGCAGTTACTTGTGCGTGTATTTGTTCTCACCCTTATGACCTCATGCCCTAAAAGTGTAAACTCCTTCAGAAGAGACACTATACAAATTATAGATGCTCATTAAATAGGTGAATTACTCCCCCTTCTATTCTCCCATGCTGGGGATCAAACCCAGGGTTTGACGCATGCCAGGCAAGCACTCTACCACTGAGCTAAACTCTCAGCCCTACTGATATCTTTCAATATACAGAGCACACAAAACAATACCAAAGAAAGCTCCATATTTCATTTGTTTTTTGTATGAATTACAAACTGTTGCACATGGCTTCTATGAAACATTAAGAAATGCCACAATCAGAACACTGTATCCTAATTCTGTGTGGTAATAGTGATGTCAAGGACAATTTATGGACAAGCACAGTAGATAACTGACCTCAAGATGTATTAAATTCTAACAAATTTTGCCAAGTACGACATTTTTATTTTTAACCACTTAACAGTTTACTCAAGAGTCACTCAGGCAGCGCATTTGTTTCATACTGACTGTATCCAATATTGCATGGGTGGGTGTCATTTCAACTAGTCAATTCTTGTTCACCTGAGATACCCCTGCATGTCTGTTTTGTATCAATTATTGTTTGCATTGTAGGTATGTACATATTTTTTTGAGACAGGGTCTCACTCTGCAGCTCAGGATGACCTTGTAGCCCAAACTGGCCTCAAACTTCTGGCAATCCTGCCTCAGCCTCCGTGTTGGACTTGTATACTTTATTCAGAATGTCGTATTCACCTTTGATGTTTGTTTCTAATGAAATCTAACAGTAAGTTCCACTTATTTTACATTTGTTTATTTGTAATGTGTTTGTGAAAAATAATCTGTAAGCCGGGCGTGATGGCTCACACCTGTAATCCCAGCACTCGGGAGGCTGAGACAGGAGGATCGTTGTGAGTTCGAGACCAGCCTGGGCTACAAAGTGAGCTCAAGGCCAGCCTGAACAGCATAGTGAGACCCTGTCTCAAAAACAGGGCTGGGGATCTAGCTCAGCGGTCTAAGCACCTGCCTGGCAAGCGCAAGGTCGTGAGTTCAATCCCTGGTGCCGCAAAAAAAAAAAAAAAAAAAAAAAAAAAAAATCTGTAATATTGTGCTACAATCTATAAAAACTCACACAGTAAGTATATTAGATACAACTTTTACAATTCCCCAGAACTCAGTGATGTTCTTTTACAATACAAAACAAACATGTTTGGGACACTAGAGACTGAATAGGAAGGAAGTGCCAAAATATCTGCAAAAGAAAAAATTAAAGGGAGAAATGTTAGCATACCAGAGAGATAAAGTCTATGTAATGAAATGGAAAGACAAAAAAGAGATCTCCTTCTTGTCAACTATAATACAGAAATAATACAACTTGAAAGAAGAAATGAAGGCTGGGGATTTAGCTCAGTGGTATAAGCGCCTGCCTGGCAAGCATGAGGTGAGAGTTTGAACCCCGATACGGAAAACAAACAAACAAGAAACGAAATTAAGAAAATTCTAATGTTAGTCAATTTATAATTCTATGGGTGATGTTGAAGAGTTGACCAACATCTAACAAGTTATCCTATAACCAAAAAGTGAAGAAAAATATCATTATACAATATTCATGCACTTTCTGGACCAAGCAATTAGGAACTCATTCATTATTTACTCAAAACAAAGGGGTTCAAAAAGTCATTATGGGGAAGAAAAAAAAACTCACCATGAATTAGATTAGATTAAGTCTAAAAGACCAAATAATTGAAAAATATTGGACAGCTAAACATCAACTAAGATATCCATCATCACCTTTACCATTATGCTTAGTGGGTAGACACTTTACTGAAATTATACCACCCACAGACAAAAAAGAAACGCTAACGTGAAGAGTGTAAAGTGTAATGTTCAAAGAAAGACAATAATGCAAAAAGAATTCAGAAAGAAACTAGATATACTGTCCAGATTGTAACGTTGCATTGTGTATTGAGTGTTTTAAGATACACTATACACAAAAGCATTACTGAATGAATTTGATAAAATGGTCACTTTTATATTTGTTGTATTATAAAAATGAAAAATAGGCAATTTTTGTCAACCTATATTTAAGTAACTGAACTGGTAATGGTTAAGCCCAAGAACTGTCTTCTGATTAACTTGATGGCGTATTTGTACTATCTATCTATCTATTTATTTATTTATTTATTTGAAACAGGGTCTCATCATGCAGTTCAGGCTGGCTATGCACTCACTTTGTAGCCTAGGCTGGTCTCAAACTTGCATCGATCCTCCAGCCTCAACCTCCCAAGTGCTGGGATTACAGGCATGCGCCACCAGGCCCGGTTACATCTTTATTTTTAAAACAAGTTGTCTCTATTTAAGCAGTTATACATTCTAATTCAACTGTCTAAGAAAAACTTTCCTTCCTTCCCTGTTAAACTGAAATTGAGATTTACCAATTGACACAAGAACTATTTTCAAAACATTCTACTGTTGAGACTACATAGCTCTCCACATATTGAGTACTGTATATAGTACATAACAATCATGGAGTTCTTTTTAAACCTTTAATAGTACTTATAAATTATTCAAATCTGTTTTTTGTAGGAAAAATCCTATAGCACTGGTCAGAATGTTTACTGAAAACCAAAAGGTACTAGAAGTGTTATATTCAATCTTTATCTCAAAAAGTTCGGTAAGGCAGCAGTCTCAAAATAGGTTAGGCCAAGCCAGGTGTGGTGGCGCACTCCTGTAATCCCAACACTCGGGAGGCTGAGGCAGGAGAATCATTGTAAGTTCAAGAACAGCCTGGGCTACAAAATGAGCTGAAGGCCAGCCTGAGCTGTATAGCAAGACCCTGCCTTGAAAAGACAAAAATACCAAACCAAACTATATACAGATGGCCAGAGATTTAGCTCAGCGGCTCGAGTGCTTGCCTAGTAAGCACAAGGTCATGAGTTTGATCCCTGGTACAAAAAAAAAAAAGAACCCCAAAACCAAAAAACAAAGCAAAAGAACATATACATGAAATATCCTAAGTGTAACAGCAACTAGCTTTTTGGAGAGTAAATTCTCATTACTTTAAAGTCATTCATGCAATATACAGTCTAGAGTCTCTGATGCAACAATGAAGAGCTAATATAATTAGGATGGAAAAAAAAATTTTATACAGCCAGTAAATTTCCATCACAGTGGTTGGTTTAAAAAACCTGTTCACCTGGTTTTTCCCCCTTCTCAGTTAGTGACTGATTTCTTCTACCTTACTAGTGTTACTTTTATTCTTTCCTTCAAGACATCATATTCTTTACATTTAAATAAAAAGTATAAAAGAAAAAAAAGTTTACTGGCTAATCAGTGTACCCAGGGTAATTATTAGACTGACAAAATTATCTTAAGTGCTATGAAGATACTTATCATTTAAGAGCACATGCCCTGAAGACATCTCGAAAACATTAGAGCCACCTCCTTTGGATAAGTAAATCCTTAATTTAAATAACTATCAGTTAAAATCCATTCCAACAGAATACTGAGGTAATTATTTTGTACATCTTTAAACCACTGAATTCAATTAACACTAGATACAAAAATGGCAAAAAATGTTGCCAAATGATTACTCCAACTTTTTGAAAGTAGAGTAACAGCCAGACATTAACCACACATCAAGAGTTACACATAAAACCAACCTAGTTTAAGCTTGAGCTAAAGATTTAGGCTATCCAAATAACAGATAAAGAGTTAAATTAGGAAAATACTAAGCAGTGTACAAAAGGATTATTCAAGAGAATAAATGAAAAGAAAGTGGCTGGTTTTTTTGTGTTTTTTTGGTCTTTTTGAGACAGGGTTTCACTTCTATGCACTTCTATGCAGTTCAGGCTGGCCTTGAACTCACTTTGTGGCCCAGGATGGCCTTTAACTCACAGCAATCCTCCTGCCTCAGCCTCCCCAGTGTCAGGATTACAGACATGCACCACCATGCCCAGCCAGAAATGCTTATGTGCTCTTAACTGTAGAATATAGTAGGACTATTTTACAACTTTTTAAATGTATACTTCTAATTTCCTTTGAAAATAAGTACTACAATTTTGCATCACTGTCAATAAAGGAATAAAGAAGTCTGATCCTATAAAACTTTTTTCATTGAGAATTCTCTCTCCACATTCTTTGATAAAGTCCTCATTGTTAAAATAGTTCTTTTCCCAAGAATTTATAAGTCTTCCATGTTTAAAAGTGTATCTTCTCAACAGGACAGTGGCACACGACTGTAATCCCAGCACTCAGGAAGGAGGCTGAGGCAGGAGGACTGGTGAGCTGTTCGAGGCCAGAGGGGGGGCTACATAGTGAGTTCAAGGCTAGCCTGAACTATACAGCAAGACCTTGTCTCAAAAGACAAAAGAAAAAAAAAAAAGGTATCTTTTCAAACCAAAAAAGTGCTCCATTCAAGGTTAGCCATCCAACCAAGTCCTCTTTCTGCCTGAACATCATCCCTGTATTTTCACAATGCCTGAGATTTGATTTGTCCTGTAAAACAGTCAAAAAAATTTTTTCCCAAGGGGGAAAATCCATGGAAGATTACATTTGCAAAAGAGGTAAATGGTCTAGAAGGTTCATTTATTTATTATTTTTTTATTTTTTTGCAGCACCAGGGATCGAACTCACGACCTTGAGCTTGCCAGGCAGGCGCCTAAGCCACTGAGCTAAATTCCTGGCCCTTGTCTTTTTGAGACAGGGTTTCACTATGCCATTTAGGCTGGCCTTGAGCTCACTTTGCAGCCCAGGCTGGTATTGAACTCGCAACAACCCTCCTGTCTCAGCCTCCCGACTGCTGGGATTACAGGTATGCACCACCAGGCCTGGTTCTAGAAGGTTTATTTACTTGTCTTTAAAAAAGACACCTATCAGGAAGAAAAACAGCACGTGACAAAACGTATAGCACAAACACTGAGAAAATGCTTAGCACTAAAATGTTTAATATAAATTATCACAAAAGAAAAAATCTAAACAAAGTTAAGAGCAGCAGAACTTTTAAAGATCTCAAAAAATTTGACCTTTACTATTCTACACCTACGATGTATTAGGTTCTGGATTTCAATCCCCAGCGTGGGGTTCAACCTCCAGTATCAAACAAAAAGGAAGTCAAAAATGAATTTGATCAAACACTTTACACAACTTTAACTAACAGAACAGAACTGGCTAGGCATGGAGGAACAGTACATACCTGCCTCAAGAAGCTGCGGCAGGAGAACTGCAATTAGTGCAAGGCCAGCCTGGGCTATATTCTGAGTTCAAAGACACTTGAACTACATAGTGAGACTATTTCAAAAAAAAAAAAAAAAAAAGCAACAACAAAAAAACCAGAACTCACCTTAAATTTAAGATGTAGGATGTTTTCCTTCAATTATTTATATCTAATGACTGATGAAACAATTCGTATCTTCCACATTACATACTTAAAAATAAAACCTTAGTTTTGAGATCTTTCAAATTAAAAAACAAAATTAGCAAACTACATTTTTGTCTTCCACTTTTGAAAGTTCTACTGTAGCTATTTCAGCAAGAATAAAATTGGCAACATCACAGCCATTTTTTGCATATGCTTTGGTTATTAATGTTATTTACTCATCTTCCTTGGCCAAAGTATTAGCACTGTTGGGCCTGCTTTCTTGCTCTTAAACGCAAACAATTTTCATGAATGCTACTATGTTTATGGTTTATTAGTTTTGGTGATATATAAATAAAAAAAAATCAAAAGTCTAGTCTCCCATTAGAAATACATGTAACAATTAGTTTAGTAATCTGGTAATTGTTACAGTTTACTGAAAGTGACATTCATTAATTCCCAACACTTGGGAGGCTTAGGCCAAAAGGTCTCTTGGTGTTGAGGAGGCCAGCCTGGGTTTCAAAGCAAGTTCAAAGCCAGCTTGAACAGCACAGCAAAACCCGGTCTCAAAAACAAACAAACAAACAAAACAAAACACCTCCCAAATTATTAGGGACAGAAATTTTGTAATAGTTCCCTCTACTGTGATAAAATGTATGCCTCAATCTTGTTTTTTAGCAAAATATCTTAACCCCAAAAAAAAAAAAATCAAGTATCTTTAATCTGACATTTCTTCCCTTTCTTTTTATTTTTTGTTACTAGGGATCAAATCAGGGCTTCAGGCATGCTATGCAATCCTTTATTTCTAACTGTAGATATGCATTTAGAAAAAGTATTGCAGAACTGCAACCTTGGGTACAATAATTCTGTAAATTTCCCACATTGAACTAAAACACAAATGCATAAATATTTTACAAAAAAATTAAGCATCTTTAAACTATTTCCTCTCCTTATTTCTATCTGTAAGTCTGCATTTAGAAAAAAAATTTCAAAACTGCAACAACGAAAACCTCACTCTTCAGCAAGTAAAGAGCTAATAATCCAACAGATCTATCATTCAGTTGATACTACGAAAACAGAAAAATACAATGTAAGAGAAAATTTTCAATGATTAAATACAGCCTTTTCTAGAACACACAGTATTTGCCAGCAGTAGATTCACCGCACAGATGCTGATTAGCTATGTTTCCCAGAAAAAAAAAAACGGTTTGATTGTTTCCAGAAATATTACTAACTCTACAAGGTTTTATTAAAAGTAGTTGAAACTTTGTTGTTTAATTATCACAACTTGTAAGCAAGCATTTGTTGGTTAAATGTTTGAAAAGCTCTAAGATTTTCCTATAACACTGTCATTTCCGTCCTTTTTTAATAGACCTCTAGAGATAAAAAAATGTCACCTAAGATGATAACATTCAACAATTTGTAAAGTACCAGCCTCATCAACGTAACACACATTTATACATTTTAACATCTGTTAAAAATTAACTGGGGTCTTAACCAATGTGTCCTGTATTTCAATTACCAAGATTTCCCCCTAGTAATATAGAAAATAACGATGAATCTTACAAATGGCATCTTAGGATGCCATAAAACAACTTCGTTTCTCAGAATTACAAGTTTCAGTCCAAAAACACTGTCAGTCCACTATCTTACAGATGAGGAAAATGAAAGCTCAAATGTTATATCAACATCATTAAATTAAGAGCAAAAGAGATTGTTATCCAAGTCTTCTGACTCCCAATGGTGTCTTTTCCATTGCACGACCTGCCTAATTTAAATAAGATGAAAAAAAAAAGACTACCTGCGTTTAACAAAAAGCTAATGAATTTAACAAATACAGATACATATAGCTCTTTATTGTGCTTAAGGTCTGAATCAAGAGTAACAAGGTCTGACTCAAAAGTAACAAAGCATCCAGTTTTGTGTGCTTTTGTCTATGGTTAAAATGTGTAATGAACTCTACAGTCAGTACAGAATTGACAGCTTCCCTTAAGATAGAGATTCCATCTAATGCATTACAATGACTCAGTACAATCTTACTTGCATTTTTTTCCCCCAGAGGAGAAAGACTCCAAGGCTATTTGCCCCCTAGAGCCTAAAGTCAATGGCTAAAACCAGGCCGTCCACTCATTTTTATCTGCACTAGAAACTTCGCACATCTTTTCCAGTCTAACAACTGCACAATTCACAGGTGGTTGGTAATATTAACATCTCTTCTTGCACGGAAAACTAAAGGAACCCGATGAATTCAGTGATGCCGGCGGCTGGTTTGCAGAACTCTCAGGGGAGGGCAGGGGCACAAGCCCGGGGAGAAGGTACAGACAACGACACGTTAGCATCTGGGCCCCGGGGGCTGGAGATGGAGAGTAGCGGGAGAGCGACGGCCCAGCGACTCGGGACTCCCTGCGAGATCCCTCGCTCCCCTCTCCATCCCGCGGGTCCCGGGGAGATCAGAGGGGGGGCCGGGGCGCCTGCCGGGCGGCGGTGGCGGGCGGCTCCGCTTCGCTCCGAGGCCGCGGGAGGCCATCTTAGCTCCGGGCCGCCGAAGGCCCCAGCGGCCCTCCACGTCCCTAAGCCTCGGCCGTCTCTCCCTCCCCGCCCCCACGGGGGCCGCTCCCGCCCCGGCTGGGCCGGGCCGGGCTGAACAGGGCGGGGCGGGCCAGGAGAGGCCGCGGGCCGAGCCGGGCTGCCGCGGGCCGGGGCTCGGGGCCGCCGGGCGGGGGCCGGCGCGGGGGCGTCGCGTCGGCGGGATCCGGGCCGGGGGCGAGCAGGGGGAGAGAAGGGAGAGCGGGGAGCCGTTACCTATACTGGGCCGCAGCCGCCGCCGCCGCCGCCCCGCTGTGGGTGAATCCAAAGTAGTTGCCGGTCGCCATTTTGGCATCTTCCCCCAGCCGGCTGGGCACTGCGGCGGGCACGCAGAGTCGGGTCCCATGGCGGGAGGAGAGACGCGGAGGGACCGGGACGCCGAGGGAGGGCAAGGGAGAGAGAGAGGCGCCGTGAGAAGCCGCCCGGCCGGCCCGGCCGCGGCCGCACCGCCGTCCGCCTCCCGCCCCGCGCTCCCTCACTCACTCGCACGCCCCGGTGGCGGCCGCCGCCTCCTCCCCGGAGCCAGCCCCAACCCCCGCGCCTCCCCGCCGCCCCGGGCCGGGGAAGGGGCAGGGCCGAGGCCTCGCGGGCCACATTAGACTCACCATAGGTGAAAGAAACTACAGGGCATATGGGAATCATGGGCTCGGGCTTCTGCAGCTGAACTCTGAACTCTCACCCGCTGCCTCCCTCCTCTTCCCCGCTCCTCCTCAGCAGAGAACAGACCGCCGCCTCCGGCCGCACTGCGCAGACGCGCCCGCGCGCGGCATCCTGGGAGCTGTAGTCCCCGCCGCCCTCGCCTCCCCCGCGGGCGCGGGCGCGGGCGCGGGCTGTCGACGCGGTGCTGGTGCTGCTGCGGCGCGGTGCGGGCGAGGGGCGCCCTCGCGGGGCCGCGGGCCGTGCCTCTCGGAGGCTGTGGGCCGGCGAGAGGTGGCGGAGTGTTAAGCAGCGGCTCGCCCCTCCGCGGGGGAGCCAGTCAGGGAGCGTGACCAGAGGGAGTGACGTCTGTTAGCTTTCTCGCCCACTTTCGCCTGTTACTTTTCGCTGTTTCCTTCACTTTTATGTGTGCGTTCGTCGCGCGCGCTGTGCTCCTCCTCTCCGGTCCCTTTTCGCTAGACCGCCCTGGACGAATTAGGGTTCCGCCTGGCTTCCCGCATTCCCGCTGCCCCCTCCCCCGCCTTTGAGGTAGGAAGGAGGCGGGGAGGGGAGAAGGAAAGGGCGGGCGAGTGCCACGGACTGGAGGGGCGCCGCACACCGCGCCGCCCGCGCTCCGCTGTGTTCACCCCCAGCGTGGCAGGCGCTGCGCACGGAAACCGGGCAGTGAGCCAAACAAAGTCCCTGTTCGCGTGGGATTTACGTTTAGGAGGGGGTGTGGGGCCCACAACAGTCAAAAC
>RJWT010030941.1:0-14503 GCA_004365215.1 Cuniculus paca | reverse complement strand
GATTACAGGTGTGTGCCACTACACTGAGATATAGTTCTGGCTTTTAAAATTAAACTTTAATCTTAAGGTTAAACTAATATTAGTCAAATTGATTATGTTCTTGGAAATACTGGTAAATTTTATTCTGGACTGCTTGAATGGACTGCACACTTACAAAGCTGCAATCTGTAAAGTGCTGCTTCCTATCAGGATTCTAAATCGTGGGCCCTCGGAGATCCTGTTTCGTAGATCTAGGTGAGAAGTCATGTTTTAGAGATGTGCTCTGGGTCACTCTGATAGCCTCAGGCTGCTGATCTCACCTGGCCTTAGCTCATAGAAGCTTCGACTTAGCTTGTAGAAAGAAGCTGCTAAGTGAAACCATGTGATTTTTATTTTCTTTATTGGGCTTTGTATATTGTCCAAAATGTCACGTGAACATGAATTTTTACTTGTTAAAAGTGAAAAAAAATTTTTTTCAAATTATCATGGGAATAGAGTGTCTTAAATTATTTAATTTTTCAAAGAGCTCCCTCCCCTATTTGGGGGGGAATGTAAATCAGTTAGTTAGCTCTCCTGTCTTAATACATGCAGCATAGTGAAGTCAGTTCATCTGTCCTGTTGGTCACAGTGTAGCATGATGGTTAAATGTGTGACTTTTTCCTGAGCGGTGACCTTGGTTCAGATCCCAGTCCTGCCCCATGCTAGGCTTGTGACTGTGGACAATCACTAAACCAGTCTATGCCTCAGTTTCCTCAGCCAAGTGGAGACTGGGATAATAATAGTACCAGGATTAAAGGAACTAATGTACAGCCTGGATTTTAGTAAACTTGCCATGGGTGTTAGCTGTGGTCATATCCTTGGTGATGAAACGCTCGTCCTGTTTCAGCCTTGTTACTCAGAATGTGGTTCTTGAGTCAGGCTACAGATGTGGAAGTTGAGAGAGCTGAGAATGAATGTGCTGAGGGCCCTCCTTGGACATAGGAGCCTTTTCTTTTTCTTTTTAAATGCTTTTATATACACACACAATATTTTTTCTTAGTTGAATGCATTAAAAGCTAGTTTTAAGATTTTTATCTGTTCATAAATATATCTGGGGTGGGACTGTGGCAAACTTTGTATGTTTTATACTTTTTTGGTGATCAGGGGAGAAGACTCTAACCTTCCCCCAAAAGGGGCATATTAAAAGGTTATAACCATAGTGACATCCGTCCAACCTCCTCCTTAACATCTGTGTCTCAGGAGAGTGATAAATCTTAAAAATAAGCCTGTTGCCATCATTGATAGAACAGTGTAAGGCTCCAGCATAAGACATTTCACATATACCTGTCCACTTGCCCCACAACTACATCTAGAAAGTGAACTAGATGAAGTGGGTCTGGCTTGAGAGTGGATTTAAGTGTGAAGCTCAGTCGTAGGTTGTGTGACCAGAAGCAGAGCAAATAGATGAAAGAATCCATTCTGTACTGTTGGGGGGCAAGGGATTTTATGTGAAGGGTTGTGTTTATGCCACATGGTCCATTTTAAGGTGAAACTCGTACCCAAAAATACATTTAGGAGGGTGATCAGAATACTGACAGATTGCAAAATGCTATAGATGACAAGTGATGTTGCTGAGAATGTTTAAGTAAGCAAGTATTTTATAGTTACTTTTCTAATTGCTGAGACGAGAAATACTTGACGCCCAAAGTCAGAGAGGGAAAAGTTTATTTCATCTCACAATTCGTAGAGGTTTCAGTCCATAGTCAGCTGATTCCGAGGCAGGGCAGCACTGCAGAGGGGCACAACAGAGGAGAAACAGTCCATGGCAGGGATACAGGAAGCAGCAAACGGCAGAAGGAGCAGCAGCAAACCTCCCTTTCCCTTTTATACCATCCATCCTACAAGCCTTTTGGGTGGTGCCTCCCAAACCCAGACTGGGGCTTCCCATTATCCACATCCAGAACTATGATAAACCAATCAGTGGACCGGTCCAGTACAACACAGCCTTACTCCCAGTATCACAGCCTTAATCCAAATTCACATACCCTAAATCTAGCCACCTTCAAAAAACCCTACCTGTGACTGCATGAGGCTTTCAGGGGACATCTAGATAGAAGCCATAACAGCAAGTAAGTGCTGCTCCAAGTATTGACATGACCAGACTGGCCTCTCTGGGCTTTCAAGTTTGTTGCCCCTTTTGTTAGCTTCCTGTTGCTACCACAATAAATGACCACAAACGTAGTAGTTTAAAGCAAGTCTACTGTATGATGGTTCTGTAAATTAGAAACCCAACACAAACCTCACTAAAATCAGGGCACAAGCAGCATAGTGTTCCTTCATGGAAACTCTAGGAAAGAATCCATTTCCTTGCCCTTTCCAGCTTCTAGAACCACTGCATTCCTTGGCTTATCACCCATCTTCAAAGCAGCAATGTTGCATCTGTCCGACCATCTTCCGAAGTCTTTCCCTCTTACTGCACCTGGGAAAAGTTGTCCCCTTCGAAGGGCCTGTGTGCTTAAACTAGGTGCACTTCTGTCGTACTTTCCCTGTCTCAGCATCCTTGACCTCATTGCAGCTGTGAAGCCCCTTTACAGAGAAGATGGTGTATTCACCGGCTTCTGGAATTAGGCCGTGAGTATCTCTGAGGGGCATTATATTCTTGGTCACCTTCCAGATAGGTGCGGCCTGAGAAGATCATCTGTACGGTACCTGGTGACCTTTGAGGGCTTTCTCAATTCCAGGACTCAATGAGTATGTGATTTTAATCCAGTTTTGTCCACTCTTAGAAATCCTCTTTAGATTCCATTTTGAACACCTGCCAACAAAATGGACAAATAAAAAGCCATGTGAGGAGTGCGTGTATGGAGAACCTGTAATTCTACTGAGGAAGTTTGTAGACTGCAGGCTGTGAAGGGCTGCTGCCTATCGGTGTCTGGCGTTCGGCCCTGTTAGCTTCTGAGGGAGCCACAGAAGAGCTGGGATTATGGCTCCTCCAGTGAGCACGTGCCTCCTGCCGGCCTGAACCAGGGTTAACTCCTCTCACTGACATCAGCGACAGGAGGCAGGTGCTATTCTTTTTTAAAAGACGCATGATAATTGTACATATTTATGGGGTAGAGCATGGCATTTAAATACGTGTACACAATGTGTAATGATCAGATGGGGGTAATTGGGGGTACCCATTGCCTTAGACATTTATCATGTGTGTGTGTGTGTGTGTGTGTGTGTGTGTGTTGGAGACATTCACAATCCTATGGACTGGCTTTTCTGAAATGTGTAATTAATTTTTGTCAACCATAGTTACTCTACTGTGCTACTGAGCATTAGAAGCTCTGCCTCCTAACCAACTATTTCCTGTGTCCAACCCCCACCCTTCTTAGCCTGTGGTAAACTATGCTCTAAACTTGTTTTAGCTTCTACATATAAGAATATATCATATTTGTCTTTCTGTACTTGACAACTGTCACTTAAAGTACTGTCCTCTAGGCTCACTCACATTGTTGCAAATAATAGGATTTTCTTCTTTTTATGACTGAAGATATTCCAGTTGTGTATATAAACATTTTCTTTATTCAGTTGTGTCGCTGACACTTAGGTTGCTACTGTACCCTGGCTGTTGTGAATTGTGCTTCAGTAAATATTGGCCTGAAGACATACTGGACTATTGGATCATCCACCTGTTGGACTATTTGCCATACTGAGCTCCTTTCCTTTGGATCCATATGCAGTAGTGGAATTGCTGGATTGTGTGGTAATTATCTTTCCAGTTCTCTGAGGAACGTCCTGGATGTGTGTTACCATGGTGGCTGTACTGAGTTACATTCTCACCAACACTGTATGAGAATTTCCCTTTATCTGCATCCTCAACAGCATTTGTTAGTTTTGCTTAGGGTGCGATAATATCTCACTGTGGTTTTGATTTGCATATCCCTGATCATTAGTGATGTTGAGCATGTTTTATATATTTTTGGCTATTTGCCTATCCTCCGAGAAATGATTTGTCCATGTTTTAATCACATTGTTTTGCTGTTGAGTTTTTGTGTCCCTTAGATATTCTAGTATTAATCCTTTGTCAGATGAATAGTTTGCATCTCTTTTCTCCGATTCTGTAGGTTGTTTCTTCACCATGCTGATCACTTCCTTTGCTGAGCAGAAGCCTTTTAGTTTGATGTAATGCCGTTTGTCTATTTTTACTTTCATTGTCTGTGCTTTTGGGATCCTATTCAAGAAATCTTTGCCCAGACCAATATACTAAATCATTTTCCCTATGTTTTCCTCCAGTTCTTTCACAATTTAATTTCAGATCTTACATTCAAGTCTTTGATCCATTTTAAGTTGAGTCATCTCTCAGTGATGGCAAACCTTTTAGAGACGTAGTGCCCAAACTGCAAACCAAAACCCACTTATTTATTGCACAGTGCCAACGTTGCAGTTAAACATGAATACTGAGGTTTTAGTTTAGAAAAAACAACTCATATATCAACATCTTTTGTCTTAAAAGAAAAACAAATTACACATATACCATGGGTTTGCCACCACTATGTGGTGAGAGATGCAGGTCTAGTTTCATTCTTCTGCATGTGAATATCCACTTTTCCCAGCTCCATTTATTGAAGAGACAGTCCTTTCTTCAATGTGTGTCTGGTTACCTTTGTTGAAAATCAGCTGGCTGTAAATATATGGATTTATTTAAATATATGGATTTACTTCTTGGATCTCTGTTCTCTCCCATTGGCCTAGATGACTTTTAATGCCAGACTTGCTGTTTTGGTTATTATAGCATGGGAATATGTTTTAAAGTCAGTATGGTGGTGGCAAGCAGGTATCACTAATGCTTTCATATTTTGGATGAGAAAATAGAACCCCAGAAGGGGATGTATCCAAGACCACATAACTGGAACTTGGCAAAGCCAAGGTTCAAACTGAGACCTTTATCATTCCATCTCATTACAAGATCCCTTCCCTTCCTAACTTACCCTCTAGTCAAGTAGAAAAGGCCTCCACCTGAAAGGCAGCCAAAGAAGAATCACTAACAGTTGACAGCTGAAGGCCCACCTACACAGGGAGCCCCAACTTAGTCCTCTGTGGTCAAAACAACAAACTGCTTAGGGACTTGACCTGAAAGGACTTCCTGGAGAATAGCCAGAGATGACACACAAGAACATTCTTGGGATATCCATAGTGTGCACAAAAGGAGATTCAGATTCCTGAATGTATTTCTAATCAGATGATTCATGAGACTCGAGATTTCTTGCCTGGGTAGTATGGCTTAGAGAGCCACTAGTTAGAGAGACAGATGCCTTTGAGTGATGCCATGATGCCATGTGAAGTCCCACAGGCCTGAGAAGATGAAAGGCACTGTCCGTTGTCTTTATCTCAGTAGGAATTAGTCTAATCAGCTTCCTTCTTCCCCATACTAAATTGGAATTAACCAAAACATGGGCTTTTTAATGGAGAAAAGATAGTCTTGAAGGATAGTCAGATGGGGGGGTACTGAAATCCAACATAAAGCAGAGGTGATCAGTCAAAGGACACAGAACTGAAATGCCAGACTCCCTTCCCTCTGTCTCCAGCTCCCCAGTACGCTTGTACATTTCAGTGCCAGTGCATCTCCAGTTAGTCACTCATTCCCATTCTAGTGTTTCTTCCCTTGCGTAAACCTTTATCACCTCTAGCTTCTAACCATTGTCATAGTTTTGTTAATCATTCCCCCCCCCTTGAATGGAAAGACAATGAACTCCTTAAATACTGGAACCATTCTCTGTTCATCTGTGCATTTAAGGCATCTACAAAGGTGATTCTTCTCTGGAGGCTCTAGGGAAGGATCTATTTCCTTGCTATTTTCAGCTTCTAGAGGCTATCTTTAAGCTTTGACTCAGCAGCACCACCACCACCGGCCCCGCTCAGGCCCAGTTACATCACATTGGTTTCCACTCCCATCCTCACCCCCTGCCTTCTCTCTCATCTCTGATTTGCAGCTTTTTCTTACAAATATCCCGTGATTAAAACAGGACCATGTAGATAATCCAAAATAATCTTCCCATCTCAAGATTTTTAACTTGATCACATGTGCACCATCCCTTTTGCCATATAAGGCAGCATTCACAGATTCCAGGAAGAAGGATGTAGACCACTTTGGAGAAGGGAGGACATTACTCAGCTTACCGCAGTGGTCACAGTTCCACTGGTCAGGAATCAGCCTGGGCTGATACCTCAAGCCAGTTCTGTCTGGTAGAACTTTCTGTACTGATCAAAGTGTGTTCTATAGGTTTTGTCCAGTGCAGCAGTCACTGGCCTCGTGACTACTAAGTTCCTGAAGTGGCTGGTGCTACTGGGGAGTGGACTTTTACTTTCAATTAATTGAAATACATACAGTCACATGTAGCTACTGTCTACTCCATTGGCCAGTACAGACATTCCTCTGTGCATATGCATAAAATATGCATAAAAATATGCACAGGGGCGGGCGTGGTGGCTCACGCCTGTAATGCCAGCACTCGGGAGGCTGAGACAGGCAGATCGTTGTGAGTTCGAGACCAGCCTGGGCTACAAAGTGAGCTCAAGGCCAGCCTGAATGGCATAGTGAGACCTGTCTCAAAAACAGGATTGAGGATCTAGCTCAGCGGTCTAAGCGCCTGCCCAGCAAGCGCAAGGTCATGAGTTCAATCCCAGGTGCCGCAAAAAAAAAAAAAAAAAAGTTATAGCATCTCTTACCCAGCCTCCCGTTCCTTTCCCCTGAAACAACTATAGTTGTACTGTAGTGCTCCTCATTAATTGGTTCAGGAAGGTGCAAAGAATCCCAAAAGTTACAAGTAGCAAACACGTTGTTTTGGCTGGAAAGGGTAGCAAGTCATGAGGCAACTACCACTGACAAGTTCTAGCTTGTACCAAACAAATGACCAGTACTAGGACAAAATTTTTGCATCAAAATGAAGTACCAAATTCGATGAGTTGCAGAGTTGTCAGGGATATGACTAGAGTGTTAACTTTCTTGAAAATCTTTCCATGGATTGTTTATGTATTTGAGCATTTTTATGAAGATACCATAATATAGGGGCCAGAGATTTAGCTCAGTGGCCTAAGTGCCTGCCTGGCAAGTGCAAGGTTGTGAGTTTGATCGCTGGTACAAAAAACAAAAAAAACCCATAATATATTCTTAACTTTTATGAATGAATCTTTTGCTTTTTACGAATTCACTTAAAATTTCCTGTTGCCTAAATATTGTAAATTAAGCATTCATTGAATATGTTGTTTGAGCCATGCATGATTTTCACTGATCATTTCTATTTTCTATAACTTATTGAATATTAATACCACTTCCATTTGCTAATGGTGAGGGGACAGTTTGCCAGCCCACATACTTCTCCCTGTAGTTTAACTTGTTTTCCAGTATTGGAGAGGGGTATTGGGCATGTGGTCAGTTGATATTCTGTCAGCTGGAGTCTGGGCCCTGGGCCGAGGCTGAGGCTAAGAGCACGAAGCAGCGGGAAGCTGGCATGGCCCTGGCGCTGTGATCACAGTGGTCCTGTGATGCAGATCTGTCTGACACAGGCCACAGAGGCCAGGCGGAGTCACCAAACCAGATGAAACGGAGCTGGCAGCCTACGTTGGAAAAGTAACCTGCAAGTCTACGTCTGTTCAGAAGCTGTGGCCGGAGAGTGTGCCTTGAAGAAGAATCAGGAAACAGTTCCGCCCATAGTGAACAAGAGGAGTTTGCCACTAGTGTCACTCACAAAACCCGTCTGGGCTTCCCACCTCATTTAGGGCACACATTGACTCCTGCCCAGCACCAGGCTTCCCCACCTTCAGTGGGCACCACCTCCCACCTGGGCATTGTCCTGGCCACACTGTGCTTCTCCTGGGCCTCTGAGCTGCACGGCCCTCTCTCCTCCCAGTTTGTCCGCAGTCCTTCATGCACACCCAGCTGAACGCTCTCCCCATTTCTCTTTGTAACTCTACCCGGGTCCTCGCTGAGTCCAGTCTGCTTTTGGATCTCAGCTTGGCGTCTCTTCCCGTCGGACGCAGTCCCTCATGCCCTTCAGGAAGGGCAAGCGCTGTTTCTGTGTGCTCCCTTGTACCCTTCTCTTCTCCCACACCAACTGATGATCTGGATGAACTCTATGAGGTCAGGAACCATGTGTCCTACTTCATCATTTTGTCACCAGTGCCCAGCGTGGTGCTTATGAATCCGTGTCGAATGAGCGGCTGGATCCAGGAAGGGCCATACCGGCTTGGGTCTGTGTGGGATCGGGGCAGGCGTGGAGCAGCCTGTTCTGCTTTTTACATTTTGTTTTCTGGTGCTGGGGGTTGAACCCAAGCCCTTCGCATTGAGCTACATCCTCAGCCCATTTTTTATTTTGAAGCAGAATCACACTAAGTCACTAAAGTGCCTACGATGGCCTGAAACGGGCAATGCATTCTCTTGCCACAGCCTCGCAGTGCTGGGATCGCAGGCATGAGGCACCACAGCCAGCCGAGGAGTGTGTTCTGTGTGAATATTTTGCATACGCCTGCACCTGTGCTGTGTCTGCATATACATATCACTGTGGAAACAGTAGATGGGGAAGAAAAGTCCTGGGGGGGGGAGCTTTGGCTGCGTCTTCATTCTGCAAATAATTGTCCTCCGGTCAGTCCTAGGCAAGTCCATACACTCTGTGTATCTCAGTTTCCTTCATCTAAAAAAGAAGATTGAGAATTTGATAAATAATACATGCAAGAGAGCTTTCAGCACAGAAAGCCAGTGCTGCAGTTGTGCTGCAGTTCAGACATGTTCTCAGGAAGGGCTGAGCGGCCCCAGAGGCTGGATGTGCTGGTTCTCTATGAACGCGATGCCTCCCGCAGCCGCTGCTCTCTGCCGTATTGGAAGGGACGGCAGGGCTGTGCTTCCTTCCTGCCCTGCCAGTTCCAGCCATGTGCCCCCTGCAGGGGTGCCTACGGGCCTTCCGGTGCATCATCCAGGTGAACAGAAGGTTACCAGGGGACTTCCTTTCTCTCAGCGCTGGCATTACCCGGTGCCAGGGCAAACCTGGAAGGGAGTGGACCAGGTCACAGTGTGTCATTTTATTTATGTATTTACTTACTTATTTTGGCAGGACTGAGGACCGAACCCAGAGCCTTCACACTGATCTATACCCTCAGCCCCTTTTTTATTCTTTATTTTGAAACAGAGACTTACTAAGTCACTCGGGGCTTAGCTTAAATTTTCAGTCTGCCAGCCTCAGCCTTCCAGAATACTGGGGTTACAGGCATGCATCATCACAGCTAGCTTAGTGTGTCATTTTAGAACTGAAAGAATTTTAGGAAATCTCTCTCCACACCTGTCCTTCAACACGCAGCAAAACTGAGGTCTGAGAGAGTCAAGTCATTTGCCTGAAAAGAGGCAGCTGGCCGGGGGTGTTTACTGCCGGCAGTAACAGGTCAGTGGGTTTCTCGGAACCATTCAGCCTCAGGGATCCCTGGGACGAGGGAAGGAGGCTCAGATGATGGTGCTGTTAGAAGAAAATAAAGGTCTGTGAGACTACCTCATGGCTCGAGAAGAATAACCTTTTTTAGACAGCTAGTTAAAAGGATGACATACATT
This sequence comes from Cuniculus paca, assembly GCA_004365215.1. Lineage (NCBI taxonomy): Eukaryota > Metazoa > Chordata > Mammalia > Rodentia > Cuniculidae > Cuniculus > Cuniculus paca. Next base: position 4,965 of record RJWT010030941.1, on the reverse strand, counting down.
TATATGACATAGAAAGATGTCCAAGAACACATTAAGTAAAAGTTTATAGGGGCAGGGATGTAGCTCAGCAGCCCAGCACCTGCCTGGCAAACACGAGGTCCTAAGTTTGATGCTTGGTACTGAAAAGAAAAGTTGGTGAGCCATCCAGCCGGGTGCAGTGGCACGGGCCTATAATCCCACTTACTCAGGAGGCTGAGGCAGGAGGATTGCAAATTTGAAGGCAGTCTGGACATTAAGGAGGAAGAGAAGAGGGAGGGGGAGAAGAAAAAATAAAAATAAAAAAAGCCATGCACTAATAATTTCATTTTAACTATAAAGAAGTCTGAAAAAATAGAAAATAGCTTTCTGGATGAGTGTTTTCTGTGTCTCTGCATACACTGATGTGTTTCTGTGTCATCAATTTTTTGTCATCTACAACTTGGTTTCTCAGTGAGGTCCTTTGCTGCAATAAGCCCAAATCCAATTTGGACTCCTAGTTTTAAAAAAATTTTTAATTTCTATGAGTCTAAAAGCCACCTCCTCTGAATTTAGCCGCAAAAACAGATCCCTCTTGGGGGCACTTGCAGATTTCAGGTCTTGATTAAGACCGGAGCCGCCTGTGACGAGGCACAGATGCCCAGCCTCCTCCCACAGACTCCCTGAGGTTCTCCCCGAGCAGCAACCTCACCTGCAGTCCATATGCCACTGCCAGGGACTCGGGGTGGCACAGCCTCAGGAACCACAGGCAGTAGCTGGCACGGTGGATTACCTGCCGGTAATCCCAGCTGCTCCAGAGGCTGGGGCAGGAGGAGTGTGAGTTCGAGGCTAGCCTGGACAACTCAGTGAGAGGCTATATCAAACTATAAAAGGGGTTGGGGTGGGGACATAGCTCAGTATGTAGTAGAGCACCCCTGGGTTAAATTTCCAGTACCATGAAAGAGAGAGAGAGGTGGTGGGGGGAGACCCAAACCATGTGCAGTGGGTCCTCGAACCTCTAACATGGGGAGAAAAGGAACTTCGGTTTGATGTTGTGCAAAAGCATAGTTAGCTGAGTGTGCTGGCCTGAGGCCAGCTGCTCATGTTAGTAAGAGACGTGCACAATACCAACAGAGTGTGAAACACGCTTTATTTAGTTTGGGGAAAATGAGTTCCAAGTTAATGGAAGGACAGAGAACCTGCCAAAATGTTGGCGTCAGGGAGGGAGAAGAGTACCCTTAACATGTTGTGGAGTACTTTTACTAAGTCATCTCATTCTTGCCACAAAACCCGTGAAGCCAGTGAAGCGGGTAATTATTAGACCTGCTATTTACTGAGGGCAGTGATACTCCCCAGGGAAACAGAGCTGCCACACTAGGATACAATGGCTGTGCACACAGAATACACCTATTTAAAGTTCTGGATAGGAATCCAGAAACATACACATCAGCCATGTGATGTAGGAGGATTCTCTTCAGTCTGCTTGTCCGCAAAACAGGATAGTGACACATGTCCAGCTTGCTGGAGCAGGTGGGGATCTGACAAGATGGTGGGCACACAAATGTGCTTTGAAAAGAGTGAATTGCTGAAGTAATGTACACAAAGTATGATCAGTTTCCCAGTGCAGTAGGGAGGAAAATGTTTGTAAGAATAATTTTCTGTGTGGAGAGATGTTATTTTAGGACTGGATAAACTTAATACAGCCCACAGAGATCCCAAAGCCCCCAGCCATTTGGCATGGAAGCTAAACCTTCTATTTTCACACAACCCGGCTTGCACAGGGTACACAGCTCAGAAGATAAGTAATCAGGTTTCCAGGAAGGAGCAGAATCCCTGGCCAGCTGTCTCTTCCCTCTGTGATCCCTGATTTTAATGGACCTGGTTTAGGGACTCTGAGTGGGATAGTTGCTGTGGGCACCATACTTTAATCCTAAGAAACTGACTTTGCCTGCTTATTTTAAGGGATATTTAAGTGCAGATAATCGTGCACGTATGCAGTGCTACCCCCAAAGCAGGGGTCACTAGAGAGGCCTGCTTCAGCTAGTGCGCTCGGCTGTTCAATGCTATGTGTTTTTTATCCTTTGAGGTGAAATTTCTCTCAACAAAACGCTTTATGCTTTTAAAAAATAGAAATTTGAAAACCTGTGCTGCAACCCAGCCAAATGCATTTGTGTGAGGGTCACCTGCCCACCCCACCACTCACCTGTCGCTCCCTCCTGTCTGTGCGGTGTCCCACATCACTCACATACACTGTCTTTCTAAGATCTGTGGCCCTCAGGCTAACCCTGGAACCTTCCCCATGGGAAATCCATGTGTTTTGTTGCAGTCTGACTTGGATGAGACATTTTATAAAAATGTCTGCAGAATATACTTGCAAAGTCAATTATTTGGCTTCTCCCCCCCAAAAAAAGTCGTCAGCATTGATTGGTTACATGCTTTCTGCTCGATATAAGTTTTTATTTTCAGTAGAAACAGAGATAAATACAGCAGAGTCCTAAAGTTGATATTGATGCCACTTCTTTAGCTTTTGATGAATAGTTGTCAGTCTTCCTGGTGCTATGGATTTAAGTGTTTCTTATATGAACATTAGCAATACAGGTACACAGTGGTCCCACGATTTTGGAAAAGATGGCCACATTTGTGTTTGTGCAGGAAAGAGGGTCTTGACTGTGTTTTTCTCCTGATGTAAAGTTTGGAAACAAAAACAAAATTTTGCCAAAGAATTTTGTTTGGGAACCACGCTGTTTGCAAACAAAAGCGATGGCGCACCAAGGCACTGCTGTAATAAAACCTCTGCTGTTACAGATGCAGCCCCGGCAGTGGAGAGAAGGGAAGGAAAAAGGAGAGAGAGAGACAGGGGAGCAAAGCAGGAGAACGAGATGGAATAGTGGGAATTGGAAATACCGAAAAATGCAGTGAAACTTTCATTGTTTTTTATCTTCACATTGCATTCATTCATTCATTCATTTTGGAGTGCCGAGGATTGAACTAAATATAGTTCAGTGGTACCACTGAGCTACATCCCCAGCCTTTTTTATTTTTTATTTTGATACAGGATCTCCTTAAATTGCCTGAATTTAGCCCCGAATTTGCAATCCTCCCGCCTAAGGATCCCAATACTGTAGTTTGAAATACAAGTGTGTGTGCCACCACACCCAGCTAACTTTAGAATCTTTGGAGCTGTCAAGTGAGTGGAAATCCTGCCCTTGCTAATGGTGTTTGGTGTGACGTGTCGTGAGATTTCTTCTCTGAGCCTCAGTTTCTTTATCTGCAATATGAGTATAAAGATTCTTGCCTGACAGACCTCACAGGAATGCTGTTGATTTCATCTGAAAAGGACTTGCTCTTCCCCCAGCTGAAGCCTGGTCATTTTCTTCACTGTTCTTTGAACAGATGATCTGAGGGATTAGGATCTTTCCCTATTTCAGTTTAATTTTGGAGCTTTGAAACTAAACCCAGCTGTTTGTACAGAGTTTTCAAATGCTGGTCTCAGTGGTCTTTCCCTAGATGAAAATTTGGAATCATAATACATGATCTCCATTAGAACTCTCGAATGTGTAGTAAGAAAAAAGACAGCATTATTGATAGAATTATACTCTAATCTTTCTTGAAAATATCACCTGGTATTCAAGTTTTGCCTTACATGTAACGTTTTTACCCTACAGTTGCCGGGCAGCTGAATTTGTGTTGAGCCTCATCTTACGAACTGAGATATTTCACTTTTGTGTGAAATAATTTAGTCCAGTTTCACAGAGACTAAAAAAGTGACAGTTCTCTTCATTGTTGGCTAAGATAAAAATTTACAAGTGATACACTTAGATTTTCCTCTCCCAGAGAGCTAAAGCCTTTTTTTATTCTTGCATACTTCTAGTTGAATGCTGTACAATCAGTCTTTCATTTATGAGTATTTTGAGTTAAACATTCAAATCCAAAAACTAAGCTCTGCTAGTATGGAATGCAATATTATAATACAATGAACAAATATTTCTGGGGAAAAAATTTGAGAAGCAGTGAAAACAAGCTAAACTGCATTCCAGCAGTAGATGGACACCCATCTCTTGGTCAGACGACCTTCTCATTTTTTTCACATACAGGTCATATTGCTCCAAAAAATGCCTTTTCAAAATAAGCACCGCCACTGGTCTAATCTATCTTGGGACTCATTGTTAAAAATTCTTCCCTTGTACTGCCTGCTTTTGGGCAATACCAAACAAACATTAGCAACTGTGGAGCAGATGTTCAGACTGGAAGAGAGGCTTCCAAAGCTGGGCTTGAACGTATTCCCCATCAGGACAGGACGCCGACCACAGAGATTAATCTTCTGGTATGGATGTTATGAGATAAAAGACCCTTCTGGATTTCATCACATTCTTTTAAAAAGTACCTTTAGAGAGTTGGTTGTGGCTTTTTTTTTAAGGACAGGGTCAGAAAATTCTTCCATTTCGTGAGCCCAAGTGTCATACAAACGCTTATCAACATACACATTTGTTTTGATTTTAGGCAAAGTAAACAGAAGTGCTTTCTCCTCTATGATAATTTTTACATAGGGTGATTTCTCTGACTCTTTGATTTTGATGAACGATATTAAGACATCACTACACCTTGCAACACAAGACAGCTTAAGAAGATAACGTCTCTTTGCATTCTATGAATGGCAGGATAGCAAGCAAGACAGTTCCCATCTTCCAGCCTGGCGCCAACACAAAGTCATACCCAACCCGAATACCCTGCCCCATATGCTCTCATTCCACTAAAAGGCATTAGTAGAAAATCCGACGTTTTCCTAGTGGTCATCGGTGCGTCTTGGCGCTAGAAGGCTTCCCTTTGAACAGTGTGGGAATGACCGTGGGTGGCTCCCCATGCCCTCTGTAATCTTCTCCAGTGATGAGAGAGCAGGGTGTTGGGGCTGGGGAGATAACGTGGGACTCGTGTGGGAGAAGGCTATGAATCCAAGAAGGGCTGGGCTCCAGCCCCCACCTCGCGGGTCTTCCCCGCTATCCTCAGAGTAAG